>JAPEIX020000907.1:0-13173 GCA_026122405.2 Zoanthus sansibaricus
TGCAGTTTAAATTACTCCCATACAATAATAACGTGGCGACACTAATAAAATACATGCTCAATTGTTTCATTCGGAATATTTCAGAATCCGCAATTTTGTACACATGCTATTTTTCAAGGAACAATGAGGCTCAGATTGACCGAAAATTAAGAACAAGTTAAGAACAAGCTCAGGCTGAGGCTGAAAAAAAGAGAAAGTGTTTTTAGTTGAAACTGTATGTGCACAGTAAAACATGGGCAGAAACACCGTGTCACATTTAGTATATCTACTATTGTCCCAAATGATACACGTATTCATGTAATACTAAGAGTTCCTCAGATGATCAGCACTGTTTTTCAATGCCTTGTCTTTTTGTTTTGATATTTTTCATTATTTCAAGCCGCTCACAGAAATAAGAAAAAAATCAAGAACAAATTGAGGCTGAAACAGCCATTAAGGTGAATTTCTTGTTTGGACCTTTGTGCTTCTAAGACTTTTCGTTGTGTTTTCATTGCAATACATATGTGTATTCATGTGTGACACGCAATGAGAGTTTATTGAATACATTTGTTCCTTATCGCGCGACTTTGGAACATCGGCAATGATGTCTTACAGGGAAGTATAAGAACGCAGTCGATCAACTGGGACATTATGGAAAGCTAAATCTCAAATTCTGGAGCGGAATTTGCAGTTTTATTTCAGCAGATTAAAAAGTTGGAGCTCTTTTCAGAACTGAACCAGGAATTTACTTAGCAAATGAGTTCTATCACTATAAGGGAACCCCTTTGACATGCCCCTATACCCGATACACGTCTACTTGGGTACCCTGTGGTTATTTGTTACGCACTTTCGTCTTGCGTGGTCATCCTCTTACACAGCACTATGACAAAGTAGCTACCGCTGATATCAGCTGTAGCTACAAAAATAGTGTTCCGGCAGCTCAGACGCCAGCTAATTTAAGAGCTTTTTAAGACTTTTTTATGCCGAAAGTAAAAACATTTAAGACCAATGATTTAAATGAATACAAAAAATCAGAAGAAGAAACTCTTAAAGAGATAAAAATGCTAATAAACACTTTCCGTGGTAAACAGGATTGATCACATGATAACCGAATAACAACAATAACAACTTCAGATTCTTAGTAGTATGGCACCAACAATGCAACAGTGGTCAAAATTTATTGCTTCCGATATGCTGAAAGATTTGGCTGCAAGAAATACTCAATTTCATTCACATTACATGTAAAATTAAATATAATGCCTTTTATGACCTCAAAAAGAAACCTAGCAAATTTAAGACATTTTGAGGCCTTAAATCCGCATGAAAAAAACAAAATAAAGACTTTTAATGAGCTACAGAAGTATCTTTAGGAAAAAAATTATAGGTTAAAGTTTTCTAAAAGTCTTCATGATCAGCAGCAAATTCAACTATGGTAAAATGGTGGGGCATACCTTGGCATGTCTTGTCAGGAAAGTAACCAATAACCTTTGCTGAGTCAACTTCTTCAAATATTTTTTTCTGTTTCTTCGTTTCTACAAGTGCTACTGGTGCTTCAAACATCTACAATTAGCAACAACTCTTGTTAAAAGAACTTCGCAGGCCTGTACACAGGATTTTTCATTGGGGGTATGAGGGGATAACAACACAGGTAAGGCTACGTGACAAAAACATGAACATTCTGAGAGCTCCTTTAACTTCATCATGCTCACTGTGTATAACATTAATTCAATATAAACCTACTAATGGTCTAACACGCATCCTGCATTTTCATTGGCTTCTCTACTAGAGGTATATTTGTGATAGCCTATTAGTAGAGAAAAGATGGCGGATCAACACAGTAATACATGATAGTAATGAGACCTGTTTTGCTATAATATCAGATGATTTTATCGATAATTTATTCGTACATCCTTTTTTGACCGATTGGTAGGTTAATAAAAAAATTTTAAAAACTATTACACAGTACTTATATAAAAGTTAAAGCATACATCTGAGCTTTCGGCTCCTTCTCGGAGGCTTGTTCACATATAAATGAAAAAACAAGAATTGTGAACCGGAATACTGTTAACGGTCACGTGATTTAGTAACACGTGACCGCAACAGATTGTCCCAGATGTGGGGGAGCAGGTATCTTCCAGTGTCCCGGTTCAAATCCGGCCTATGAACCCGGATATAGATGGCCTCTTTGATACCTCGCTCTATCCAACGATCTTCATGGTTTTACTTATTAATTTTTAATATCATCATGGTAAAGAATAAAAATAAAAGTAAAAAAAAAGTATTGTAAATCTTTATTTACTGCCAAAGTAGCATAATGTTAACCATAGGTCCAAGAAGTCTCTCGATCCCCTATCGGGAGAATTCACTAAAAATAAGACCCCACACACAAGTTATATCATAAAGATTGGTTAGTGATCCTGATGTTGTGTGGTCTGTCTGTGCAACTTAAGTAAAAATCTCAAAAGCTGTTTCAATAAAAAGTTGATTTATTCTTTGGTTGAGACATTCTAGAACATTCATCTAAAGTTCTGAAGGATCCACAAAAATGTAAAATAGTATGAACCAGCTCCTACAACTTTACTTATGTGAGTAAAGTATGAAGCAAGGATCTTTATTTGATCTTGGAAAAATATGCTTCATTATGGTACAATGAATGTATGTTAATGGCTGACAGAGAAAAATATTCACAACATTTTACACTGTACAGTACCAATCAGATGAAATAAAATTTCCATTCATTTATCTAACATTTATTTTGTATTCATTTGTTTAAATTTTTGAGAAACTTTCTATGATAGTGATAAAATTAGATATAGTTATAGTATGGTAAGTTTAATAGTTTTACACAAAAAGAGAGCAAGTTTTCTAAGTTAGTCTAAAAGGCTGAAGTATGTTTTCGGCAAGACTCTACTTACAAAATTCCTACATATTGTATATCATGATTATAGTGCATTTTTAACTAGAAAACTATGAAATACTAGTACTGGCAAAGAATATACCCTGAATCTAAAAGAGAATTTTCCAATGGCTACTTATAGCATTGGGGACAACTCAGTGTTTGTCAATCTACAACTACCACTCATTTCCCCACAGTGGATTTTCTTTAAACTTGATGAAAATGTGATACAAAGGGCTCTAATGGTGCTAAAAAGCTTTAAAAAAAACTGGTCACTATGTTTCTTTGATTGTTTTTTACAAAAATAAATTCTTGGCCAATAAGATTCTACAAAGTAATTTTTATTAATGAATAACTGAATAAAATTTCACACATTTTTAATCGCGTTTCCTGGCTTGTAGTTCTTATACCCAGATCTTTACTTCATAAGCATCTTGTAGTACATCAAGTCAGTGCTCATCTCTGAGTAGTGTTAAGGAGTCAGAGTCTTCCCAGGGATAAATAAGGGCTCAGTTTTAAAGATCTTCTTTTAAAAATTTCTCGTCAAACACTAACTGTTATTTGAATTAGTATTGGGAGTCAAATTAGCATCCACCTAAAATAAGCACCCACTGAGAATAAGCACCCACCTAGAAATAGCACCCACCTAGAATAAGCACCCACCTAGAATAAGCACCCACTGAGAATAAGCACCCACCTAGAATAAGCATCCACTGAGAATAAGCATCCAACTAGAATTCGCACCCGCCCAATGCCATCCCGCAAAAAAGAAAAAAAAACTTTGACACTTATAGTGAAGTAAGTGCACAAGATATTTGTTATTTTATTTCTTCAGTTACTAACAGTGGATAATATGGTTATAGTCCCACAGCCTATTAAAACAAATTGGAGTCTTCCTAATCACCAGTAAATTGCTTAAAATAAATCGACCTTAGCAACAATGAATATGAAAATGACTGAATCTTTAGAGGATTAAGTTTTTCACTAATCTTTGAGTAGAAACAGAGATGTTAACTGTGTTCTAAATATTACTGGATTGATTAATTCCAAACCTGTATATGTGCCATGCTGCTAAAGGCACATTCAGAAGAAACACAACCCACTGAAAGTAGCCGAGAAGAAGTACTGCCAGTAACCCATGGGCAATCATCTCTGGCAGGACAAACTAACAAAAAGAACAAAAAGATATAATTTTATGCTTTAAAATAATTAACTTATAATTTAAAACCCTGCTTTACTTTTTTCTTTTTTATAATATTTTTGAACAGATCTGAAAACTAATTAATAAATGGAATTATAATAACCAAGAACTAAAAATTAGTTGCAATATAATAAACATGCAATTTCAATTAAAAACTATTCTTAGCTGGTCAACAGAAATTTATCAACAGCTGGTACTGTATTTTGCCTAATAATAAAAAAAAAACATATATAAATTTTGGTATACCATTACAATTTACTGACAGCACTGTCAAAAAGTCAGTGGTTACATGTACAGTATAACTACGATTTCTCTATAAGACACAGAGAACATATTATGTTATTTCTGAACATTAAAAAATATTATTAATTTGCAAACTTAAAAAAGGAAACATGACATACAAATTAAAGCATGTATATGGTTTTATATGATTCTCTCATGAACCTGTAAATTCTCAAAATTGGAGAGCATCATTTTTGTGCTCATAGCACTATGTAAATTACAAACTTTGTTAAGTAGTCATATTATTTAAAAAATAAAAGGTATCTAATTACATCAGCTAAAGTTTCAAGCCCAAAAAAACGTGACAACCTGTAATAAGGTCTAGCTATTTAAAAAGACTTCTTGTTAAAATCTTTATGAATATTGCTGTAAGTAGTACAGGAAATTATCAGTTTGCAAAACATGATATTTGCTGAAATGCTTCTGTATTTCTTTAATTAGTATTCTATTACAGATTTAATTAACTTTTTTGCCAGTCAAAATTGTTCTTAATGCACTCTCTTTCGCTTTGCTTCGAATTGTGCATATCACCAGCAAGTAGGTTAAGTATTTGCAAACAAACCCCTCACATTCCTAAGGTCTAACCCAATTACATCTCTATATATTGACAACTGTACTTACTCTGTTTAATCTGTTACAACAAGTGGTGGCATTAATATAGTCACATTCTAGGTCTGATAAATTGATAATCTGATGCAACACAGAGCAGTTAAGGAACAACTAAATACATTTATTCAATACAGTACAACAAGTTGCACTACAAGAATGAGGCAAAACTTACTTTCAACTAATTAAATGATTGGTACTATAGTCTGAAAAATTCCTTTATATTAAATAAAATAAAGTAACAGCGGCAAAGATTTTAAAAGTAACTGGAAAATTAATCCCTGAACCATTTACTATAACCACATATACCTGCCAAGTCGTGGTTATGTATCAATATAAAGATGAAGGAAGGAGGGGTTGGATGTAGGAGGTTCATTTGAATTTTATGGTAATTTTTCAGTCAAATTCCCCACCTTTGGGACTAAAGAGAGGTTCAAATGTGATCAAATGCCCTTACCAATAATAAACGAAAAAGTAAACATACAGGTCTCAAATGAGCTTACCCTGGGGCAAAATGTGCAATCAAATTCCCCAGGGTGGGGACAACAGTTGTGCTCAGATATCCCACATCTTCCCAACATTCCCCCCCTCCCCTTTGTCTTTACACTAATATATTAAGATTAAGAACTTTTTGGTACAATACATGCAGGCTCTGTTAACTAAATTATATTTGCTTCATTTGCTAGTGAGTGGGTTCAAACTGGGCACACATACAATATCTACGGTTTGTGACTTTTATTAGTTGTGACAACTATCCTTTAAAATCAAATTTAAAATGCTGGGCCCAATTTGTTCAAAAGCTGGTTAGCACTAACCCAGGGTTAAATATCTAATTCATATTTTTTTCCAACCTTACACTACATGGAAGAATTTGTACTTTAATTTTGGGATTAACAAGTTTTTACTTACGAGGTACGCAACAAGTCACGTCTTCTGCACATGCACAATGTCTGTGTTTTCAACATTTGAGTTGAGATTCAAGATAGCAGTTCTAAAACATTTAGACTGGGCACTTACTACATTACTCGATCACACTATTTTCTTTCACAAATTAAAGCTGTTCAGGGTTATATAAAAGAAGCCGGAGTTGCTGGGTTATTCATGTAGGATTTGATTTTTCTTATTGTAGTTAATTACTTTTATTTTTATTTGTTGCTCTGCTTGTTTATTTGAAGATGAATAGGTACTCATACAATTGCTTCAAGATCAATAAATTATTATTATCATGTATCAGTGGGTGAACTTGGTTGGGGAAGTTGGTAAGATCTCTGCTTTCCAACCACAAGATCCCCAGTTTGATCCTGGCAGTTTGCCCAGATTCAAATATTTGTGACTTTCTTTTCTGCCTAAGCTAACTCAGCTTTCCATTCTTCCGGGATAGGTAAATGAGTACCAGCGTTTGCTGGGAGCTAACCTGCGATGGATTAGTGTCCCGTGCAGGGGGAGTCAATGATTCTCATCTGCTTAAGACTACAGAAACCGGAGATAAGCGCCGGCTCCATGGGCCACAAGGCTCGTAAAGGATTTAGCTTTAACTTATCATTTATATCAGTAAGAAAAAGCAAGAAAAACTGAATGAACATGTGCAATAGACACTTATGTTACCAAATCAAAATTACCGATAGAACTGAATATTTTATATACAAATGGCTTAAAAACTAGTTAAAAATGGAGGATAAACTGAAAATTACCCAAATAGCTTGGCTAGTCATAAAAGCCAAGTGTAATTAAAGATTAATTTCACAACTGCTACTCTTTTCAAAGTTTCATCTAATTAATTAAGTAGTGAGTTCAAATATTACAGAGCTCAGACTGCTTTTTCCCTCTGTTTTTTTTTATCTTCTTTTTTTCTTTTTTTCACCTTTTTTTACTTTTTTCTTAGCTTTAAAACTAAGAGACACTAGGATAATTTGAAGTTTTGAGACATTTTAGTTTATCAAAAAAGAAAACAAAAAGCTTCCTGATTTCATTTCTTTCCTTTCCTTGGTGACACATCCCCCTCACATCAAAATCTCAGTTAAGTTTCTTTATCATTTTTCAAGGTTTCAATTTATAACTTGCAAAAACTGGCACAACTAAAGCAGCTGGGTAGACTTGTTACATTTGAAAATACAAACGGAATTTCTATAGAATCGTTAACCTTTTCTTAAAGAGGAAATTTTTCTTGAGTTTCTGCTTAACCCAGGGTTAAAGTTAACCAGCTTTTGAACAATTCACCCAGCTCATATGCTGATTACCACTTCTTATTATAGCAGACATCAGTAATTTCCAAGCAAAAATAAATCAAAATCTTATACAAGGATGCGGATGGCTAAGACATGCGATAGATTTTCTGCTTGAGGTTCACAAGTAATATGTATTTCCGAAATGCGGGAGCTTCCCACCAAATGCGGAAGACTTGGCAAGTATAAGTACTGCAGTGTACTAGAAAGAAACTTGCTGAACGTTAAAGCTAGGTTTTTCTGCAACACATTTTCCAAGAACAACGAAAAAGAACATGTAACAACCAGTTATTACGAATACAATGTTAGAATGGATCTAAAACCAAAGGATACAAAAAATACAGCAAGGAATAAGAGCGCAGCGCCATCCAACAGAGCAAACACATATAGTCCTGCAACCGACATTTTGAAATGATGCACATTCTCAACCTCGTGATCAACTTAGAGCACAGGCATCCCATGTTCAAAAATGTCACTTAATAAAGTACAACCCCGTACCCAGGCTCATTTCAGTAAAATTTGCCTGGGTACGAGGTTGAATAAAATAGAGTGGTTAAGTGTGACGTCACAAAATTTAAAAATAAGAACATCCGAGCAATCAAGACAAAAGACTTATTCTTGCCACGCCAGAAATTAGCATGTTGTCGGGGAGATGTTACCACTAGGCCTGTCCACACTTACCACAGTTATGCTCTATAATGAATCCATACCTTGAAAGTCCTTGATTCATCAATATTTGATCACTGACTGATGGCAAAATGCTAAATTTCAGCATGGAGGCATTTTTCATCTTATTCTTTCTGAATATTACAACCAAATTAGTGACTTCACAAATCAATTTTTTGTGACGTCATTGCTTTACTACTCTATATTATTACTGGACCAGAGGCCTCTTATCGGCGATGAAATGATAAACTGGGACCACTCGTCTCACACTTGTTGACCAGTCGAAACGTAAGTACAATCCAAATTGATTTATTAATAACGATGTTAAAGACAGCCTTTTTCACCAGTCAACTTATTCATGACATAAAAAATGGAATTATAATTATATAGATATCTGAACAGACATAGCTATAATGCCGCTGAAAAAAAGCTAAACGATTATTGTTCATCAGCAGGATGCCTAAATTGTGCGCAATTCTACAGTTGGTTTCAGTTCCATTAAATCCTGTATCAATTGAAGAATAATTCATGTGGAGCCACCCACTAAGTGAGCACTTAGCAGTGACAATCCCTGGTGAAGCTCCGTTTTAACCTGGAAGTCCCCATGCCAATTAACCCTATAATGCTCTTAATTAGCTCTGCAATGTTACAAGTTTCTCCGTATGTCGTGCATTGTTCTTACACACTAAATCACCTTCTCTCATACAGTACCATATAGTAAAACATGGAAACTGACCCCGCAAGCGCCAAATTTGAAAACAAAAGCAAAATGGCTGACAGTCGTTTGCTATTTTAAACCAAAACTAAAAGAAAATTCTAAACCAAAACGCTTTGAAAAGGGTCACAAGTATTGCCACTCTTGGCACGTGGGCCGTATTATATGAGCAAGTTTTTTCACTCCGGTCAGGAAAATGTTCTAAGTAGAATTGAATGTTTTAAGTATAACTGTCTTGGAAGCTGAAATTTAACAATATCGGCTAATTTTATGAAGTTTGCTAGAGATATCATCAAGACCTATAGATTTTGCTTTCGAAAGTTTGCTCAAAAGTGAAAGACTGTCGACCTCTAGTGGATCATGGTGGTTGGTTTGATAATAGAAAAACGTTTCTCAATAGGATCGAGAGGGGAACGCCAGCGATGACGGCTATTATAAGAAAAAATCACCTTTCTGGTTCGTTCTTCACTTCTTTGTGCGGGTCACCAGGGTATGTTTTGTGGTTATTGGCTTAGCAGCCAGGAACCATTACTCCGTCAGGTTGAAAGATAGTCCGTAACTTTTACCATAAACCTTTGATACACCTTTTGCTGAAGCATTTTTTTTTACCACAAAAACTAATAGGCAATAAAAACTACAAATGAGAGTATCTGTAGCTCAGTGGGTAAAGCATCTGACCGGTAATCAGAGGGTTGCTGGTTCCATTCCCGTCAGTGACTCAGAATTTTTCTGAGCATTCAACTCGAGGAACGCTTTCTAACTTTTTTACCCAGTTGCATTTGATATATTAAAACTACAAATGTTGTAAACTATTTTCAAGGTCTTAGTAATAAATACCTCATTGTTGAAGTTGTTGTACATGTATAACACATACAGAGATAACTTGTGGTTTTCCCAGTTTTTTTTCGTTTTTACTTTTTCACCCGGGGGGGGTACTTTGGGGTAAAAAGGATAGGGATGATCGTCGGAAAATGTGAAAAAATACCCTAAAAAATACCAAAGCGTAAAATTTTTCGTCCCTAAAAAAGAGCTCGTAGCAAAAATTGGTCCCTAAAAAAACACTAAAACGGGAGGAAACCGAAAAAATAACTTCGGTATTTCGTTTTTGCACCCCTAAAAAATACTATTTCATTAAAATAACTCGATTTTTTTCTCAAAACCCCTAAAAAATACCAAATCGCCAATTCTGACCCCTAAAAAATACGACGATCATCCCTATCATACCAATATAGGGAGTACCCCCCCCGGGCTTTTTCACTTTGGATTTAATGCAGTAACCACATGACCTCATAGAGGTTCAATTTTTTTCCCTTCGCCACAAAATTTGTGAGCAGTAAACGTTTTTGTTATTAGGTCCTTTTAGTCCCGAGAACCTCAAAAAGGTCTTTTCACTTTCTAATTTTAGCGATAACTCCGCTCTGGTGTTTCCCTCAATGCATTTACCGCCGCCTGGTTAGCCTAGTTGCATGATAAGGTACTAGTCTATCGTGCGGATATTACTAAAATTTTGCCAATTTCAGCCTAAATATTCTTATGAAGTATATTTTCTTAAAAAAAGGAATGTATATTAGTAGAATTTTTTTAGATCTATACGAAGTTTGTAGACATTATAGCGACTTTTGCAAAGCCGCCAAACAGGCTTAAAACACTTGCTGTAAAACACATGCTTGGTGAATTACATTCAGTTCTGCCCGGGAGTAATTGTGTGTAGTTGTGTGTATTTTGCGGCTCTCGCATATTTATTTTATAAGAATTTGTTTGAGTTTTTTTTTATTTTCCAACATTTTCTCCCGGTTCTCTCGGCCACACTTACTTTGCTCACGTTGTTCAGTTACTGTACTCACTACTGGATGGCTCCACCTGAATTGGTACAGGCTTTAATGGAGCCGAAACCAAATGTTCTGATATTGTTTCGGCCTTGCGCTCGATGGAGTGCCAAGCTGGTATAAGGTAATACTAAAAAAGGGAAAAAAGTAAGTATGAATACTGTAAAAGCAGCCTTCGTCGGGCGAAACTGTTTATTAAAATATAGAAACCAGAAAAGTAATTAATATCCGCGCGAAAGGCGGAATCGAACCGCTCCGACGCTAATCGGCTACAGGTTTGAAGCCTGCACCCCAGACCACTGAGGCTCATTCACGCGACAGTATCGAGGAAGATATAAGGGTTTTATATCTAAATTTTGTATTGAGCTTATTCTTGTGGGACCCAATAATTGCTGCATATGATTAAAGGAAGATCTTGACGTTACTTGAATCTTCCTAAGAGAAATGTTTCGATGTAGTCGATTGTGGTTGAAATATGCTCGTTCCTAGCGTTCGAGAAAAACTGAATGCAATTGAACGTATGGAATAACTCAGTAAAACATGCATATCTCAGTTATGTAATTAAACTACTTAGTTCAGATTCTTTAGTCATGATTGTGTAAAATGGTTGACTTTCCAATTTGTAGCCCAATTCGTCTAAACTTTCAACCAGGTCTGTGTTGGATTCAAAATCTTTGGTTTTAGAATTTTTTGTTTGTTTTGGTTTAATGTCAGCCATTTTGTTATTGTTTTCAAATTTGGCGCTTGCAAGTGTTTCCATAGGAACTTCCTTATTGCACTCAATAAACTATTTATGCATTCGCAATTATCCAATCAAAAACGGCATATTAAGCAAAGAATATAGTAAGATAGCGAAAATAAGAAGTAATTGAAATTATTGCATTTTCGCTTACAAACTGTAACAATTTTTATTTGATCGACAACCTCTCACGTCCTACTGTTTTCCGATCACTCGTGCTTACACCTTCACAGTGAGGGACGCGTATACTGTATAACACAGGCAACCAAGCAGATTACTGAAGTATAATATGTAACAGAGTTTTGCTAAGTAACTGTCAATGTTCATTTTTTAAAATAAAAAAAAAATCACTTAAAAATTTGACAAAGCATTATATAGGCCAATAGATTAGAGTTAGTTCGATCGTCGGCTCTGCCGAGATTTCAATACTTATGTGATCTCCTTTTCATTCCTTTCATTCTTTTACTTCCAAGGTCTGGAAGCTAATCTGTGATGGATTAGTGTCCCTTCCAGTTGAAGTCAAAAGAGACCTTACACGCATTTCTGGCTTACTCTTCACTTCTTTGTGCGGATCATTAGGTTTTGTCTTCCTTTGCTTTAAACTTTGTGAATAAAAAAATGATTAAATGTTTCTCCATGAAGCTAAACAAATACTGACAAAAGCTGATAAAGTTTTTGCTGTTACGCCCTCGTAGTCTATAGACAGGTCTAAGAAAGGTCTTTTCACTTTGTAATTTTAGCAATATAACTCTGCTCAACTCAATGACATTCCAACGTGCAATTATTGTATTTATTATTGTTCTTTGCCGTCGCCGTTGTCGGAGTTGTCGTTGATAAAGACTCTCAGCCACTTAACACTATCAGAATTGAAGCTTAACGTTGGTTCTATGGATTACATAAAAGATCAGTTTAGGCTAGACAGTGTTATGATCTGGGGAACTTACATTTCCTTGAAGTTTGTCATTTTACCTTCAAACTTAAGCTTACCCTCGAATGCAGTTTCACTCCACTTAACTCTTTATTTATTTATTTTTTATTTTATCTTGCCATTTTAAGATTATTTACATTCTTTTCCAGTTTAATACGGCAAGGGAGCCCGCGTGGAAGCCATGATGAGGCTTAGAAAAAGGACCACCTTTGTTAAATATTATCTAAGTATATCAATTTTAAAGTACTGTGTCCGGCAAAATAATTAGCTAAAAGTAATTAAAAAAAAGGTAAAATATAGAAAATATGAAAGTAGGAAAAGAAAATGTAGTAATACGTGCATTAAAAGAGTTGACTTATTGAATTTACACAAGAAAATATGTCGTCAGTTTAGAGATGAATTCGGTAAAACTAGTTGCATTCTGAATTTCAGGTCTGAGGGAATTAAATAATTTGGGGCCTTTGAAATGTCCTTAGATTTGTCCTGCAATAAGGCAAATGGTAAGAACAAACTTTCTGGAAGAAGGTCGTTTTTATAAAGATACATGATTTCATCTATTTGGAATTTAATGAATTAAATAATGTCATTGAATTTTAAAATTTTTAAATTAATAAAAATTGGACTAATATGAGTATCAAATGGGCTTTTAAAAATAATTCTAACTACTCGTTTCTGAAGGATAACCAAACGCTTAAGGTTTGACTGATAAGTCGAGCCCCAGACAATCACACGGTAACATATAAATAGGGATAAACTAAGCTGTGGTTGAGAGTACATAATGAAGTTTTATTAAGGTAGAAACTCGATTTGGAAATAATACCTATTGATTTACAAGCCCGTACGCAGGGGGAGGTGCGCGGGGTGCCCACTCACCCTTCCCCCCCTCCCCCCAAAGGCCGTAAAGGTCCACAAAGTCCACTTGATTGTAAAAGTAATGAGTAAAAAAATAAAAGTTACCATGGAAAATGATCGAAGCATATTCATTTACGTTTAAAACTATCTCAATAATAAATTAGAATAAATCTAATTTGCCAGTCCAGCAAAAATATCCTAAGCACAAAGTTGTTTTTACGCAAAACTGTCCTGAAAATATGAAAGTTGTGATAAAATGAC
>JAPEIX020000989.1:0-13168 GCA_026122405.2 Zoanthus sansibaricus
TATGTAAAATAAGAAAAACACAGAGGCAAAATTTAGCTGTCGCTACTCTGAGGAAGGGTCGTATCATTCAAAGCATTGGCTAACGATTTTCATTTGAAGACTATTTCTTTAACTGTATTGCAACTATACTTTAGTTTATGGTGTGTTTATATGTAGACTGTTTCTTTTCCTGTATTTCAAATTTATAGTTTTATATATTGTGTTTCTTTTTAGCAAGATTATTAAGAAAACTTTTTAAAATTTTTTGGAGAAAAAAAGTCGGTTGAAAACAAATTGGAGGAACTCGTGTCGCTTCGCAAAGTTTGTCTTCAGTTGTTTGACATAATTTATCCAAAGGTCTAAATAGCATAAACGTTACATGCATGACAACATTAAAATGAATCACAGGGAGATTTTAAAAATTCCTGCAGTCAGTTATTGAACAGAAAAAAAAAATCAAGAAAGATATTCTGGATTTCTAGAAAATGAACCAGGAAATAAAAAAAAAAGATGGATTCAAAATCAATAAAAAACATACTTCTTTTGTAATCAAAACGTGTAAAATACTTTATGAATAGCCTTAATTTAAATGAAGTCACAATATGTAGTAAGAAACCAACTCAAGGATATAAAATAATACATATAAACTACAGGTAAATACGGAACTGTGTTGCTTCAATGGCGTATGGAAATGTTAAAATTCCTCCTTCGGGAGATCTTGTTTAATTCATAGAATTGCGTGCAGGAGATATTCAGACTGATCGAATATCGCTAGCTTGCAATATTCAGGGGGGTGGGTACGGGCTGGCATCGGTATGATTTAGTTAAAGGAAATTTTCGGTTAAACAATCAAGCACGACTCTTTTCGTGTTTTATCTTTTGTGAACATTTCCTTATACACATCATCCTAATCAGTTTCATGCTAAAGCCCACTAGTATTCGGATCAGGATAGCAGTTGATGCTGCCAAAACATGTGCAACATCAGTTCCGTCAGGAAATATATCATGAAATTGAGTGTACCGCCGTAATTACTCTAAAAGTCGGAAATAAATTATAGAACTAAAAGACAAGCAGTGTAGCACACTTCTTGTGTTGGAAATTACACTAATAAGCAACAGAAAATTGCAACATACATGTTAGAAATAATAGCAATGGAATTTGTTTTCGTAGTAGCAGCAGTAGTAGTAGTAATAGTAGTAGCAGTAGTAGTAATAGTAGTAGTAGTAGTAGCAGCAGTAGCAGCAGTAGTAGTAGTAATACTAGTAGCAGTAGTAGTAGTAGTAGTAGTAGCAGTAGCAGTAGCAGTAGCAGTAGCAGTAGTAGTCGCAGTAGTACTGAGTATGCATTTGTTTTAAATCAAATAAGAAAATATTTTGTGTGTTTCTAGTCCGAATTTAGTTTTGTAACCATCACCGTTGCAGTGTTTGTATCAAACAATTTTTCTTCATTTTAAAAACGTCACGTAATTACTATTAACTTTCCTTCGAGTGAGATTCAAATAATAATTGTGTAAAAAAAACTCGACGGGAGATTATAGTTAGTGACAATTGTTTGAAAGAAAACAATTCAGTTTATGCCGAACGTGCCCACAATAATCACTCCTGATTGGCCCGTTTACGAAAAGCTGCAGTATAATTAAAACATAAAACTGCCACTAGTTAAGTGATCCAAATCAGTTAGGAAGCAAACTGTGTAACGTTGAACAATTTTAACCTGCTGACAATTTATATAATGCAAGCTGTATATCTTAATTTGTAAGGTCAGTGGATAATCTTTGTACATTTCATAACGGAATTTTTATCAAAATCACCCCAATAGCTTAAGTAACTTTTAAAAATTATAAATTAAGATACAATTTCAATAGCCGATATTATTTCTAAAAAAATCAGTATTCAGTTATATGAATAACTTTTGTGGTAATGGCAGTGTTTGTGAAAAGAAATCGTTATAAACAGCACAGTTTTCTCCTGACATTTCAGTAGAAAAATTGCCCCAAAATATTTCCTTGGAAAAATTTTATTGCTTAAACCAATGAAATATTTCTGCTGCTCGCTAAACTGATAATCAATGTTTTAATTAAGTTTGTTTTCGAAGCTCGACAATACGGATCCTTCAACTATAGATGCCACACACATCAACTCTTACTTTAAAAGGCGCAACTTCTACTTTTAAAAACAAACGAAGTTATGGTCAGAACATTTTTGTCGATGAGATTTTTATGACAATATATACAACAGACTCGGTGCGCCGGTGCACACCGGAACACTTCCAGTGTTTATAGCGAAAACACGCAGACTTTGGTATTCATTCCGTAATCAGTCGCGAAAGTTTATTGATATTGAATTGCAAAAGTCTACAGTAAGTAACAATTTTGAGCCAGGTTTAATGTTTTTTGGGATTTCTTTTTTATGACCAGCAGATCAAACTAATAGAATAAGTTCACACAAATAAGTTAGACGAAAGGCCGGCAAGCAAGCGTGACTGAACGAGACCTCACGTTGATTGTGCTGTAGTTTTCATTCTTGGTTTCATCAAGTTTCAATCGGGTAGAAACAGTTTCAGAAGTATATAGTTTTGCTGCGAACAAAATTGCCGTCACTTTCTTCACTAAAAAGATATTCAAATTTTGTATTTATTAAAAGTTTTTAATCATTCTTAGACTGAAATTTCCATACTGTGCTGGTATTTGCTTGAAAATTTTGACCTTATTAGCAGTTACGTTTGTCCGCCGTGTAAGGAATAAAGAATAAATTTTGAAAATTATAGGCTTGTCAAAACTTTGATTAAGCTAATCAAATTTTTGGCAAGCTTTTAGTTTTACTTTTATTCAAATGACAATATCTTGATATCTTATCGATGCGTAACAGTTTCCGCCTTTGCAAACACGCGCTCAGCAAAATCATTTGCAGTTTCATAGCTTCATTACACAAATGAATTCATATTACTCCAGCCGGTTTTGCCTACTTAGTTCTTTGAGAACTAGGCCATAAGGTGCGTTTTTAAAAAGAGGAAGTTATTTCTTTTGGAACTTTAAACCTCGTCTATTTAAAATCTAGTCAGTGACGATTCGATAACTTATTCAAATTTGTTGGGTTCATTCATTAGGAAGATACCCCATGTAAGTGAAATGCAGCCCACCAAACAGCCGATGCCTTTTCCTTGTGACAGTTGCACCAAGTCATTTAAAAGCGGTAATGGGCTGAAATACCACCGGAGCAAAGTTCATTGTGTCAAGGAATTGAATCAAAATTTTCAAAATTTCACTGTTGAAGGTATGAATTATATTTTATATGTTGATAATAAAAGTGCGTAGTCATCAAAATTGAAGTTTGTTTATGCAAAAGCACGATAAAATTGCTTGTGGCTAAAATCCCCAAGTTCTCTTGCTGTGAATACTTTTATTATAATCAAGGAAGATCTTTTGAGAATTCTTTCCCTTGCTAATAATTCTTTTTCTTTGCTTTTAATTTTTATTTTTACAATCTGTTGCTTTGTCCCGTTGAGGAAGTTTCTACTTAACCAAATCGCAAAAAATTGTAAATTTCAGGGAGTAGCCTCTTTGCCATTGTTTTCAACTTCAGGACTTATTCCAAGCAATTTCTATTTTAGTCTCGACTGATAGCTTCAAAATTAAGTTTGAAGAGGACTCTCTTTTACACAGCTTGATTTCAGTCTATTGTTAAGACCTTTAGTTTCTCTAGTTGGCGAAAGTTTGAATGGTGAATTGAAATCTATATCATCCTATATCATATTATATCATACTATATAATTTTATATCATCCTATATCATATTATATCATGCTATATCATTTTATATCATACTATATCATACTTAGTCTCAATCACAAAAATGCCTTGAAATTGGCAGCTGCTGAATGAATATTACGTCACATTATTTTTTATGACAGTCAAGTAATATACCATATGTTGACAGTTCTTGTACGGCAGCAAGGAAAGAATTTGAAAATTGTGCTGAGCTTGACGTTTTCGTCTTTGCTCTCTTTCTGAGCACTTTATACCAAATAAAACTATAAGCTACGATTATGTTCTTTCTTGTTAGATTAAAAATATTTAGATAAATGTGGTAACTGGCTTGCAAAACATATTTCGCTAATAGTTAGAGCCTCTTCAATTGCATCGCCTTTTTAGTTTATTATTTTATCGTAGGTTTTAGTTTTCGTTGGTATAAAGTGCGTAAAAGGAAAACAAAGACGAAAATGTCAAGCTCGATAAAAATGTTATATACCATGCATTTTCAGTTTTCTCAATAGCAAGCATAAAAACTATTTTTAGTCTGGATAAGTTTTTTACTGTGGATGGCTTAACAAAACATAAAATGACACGCTCTAACTGAAATAAAGTGTTTCTATTTGACTCCTCGACCTATCTATTATATTTTATAATCTGACACGGAAAGCGTTAATTATGTATCTTCCACTTTCACTGGGGGAAATCCAAGATTAAGTTTCGTTTTCGTTTTGGATAAAATGAAATGATGACATCATTTCAACTCAGATTAACAATAGTAATCAACTAAACATAATTGCTCAGATTTTTAACATCAATAGTTTTTGAGAAAATTTTTTTTCTTAACCATATTCAGCTTTACTTTAATTTTGAAGAACGTTACGCTGAAATATTTGGTCGCCGGAATCTTTTTATTCTTACTGGTGTGAAGCATTTTTTAAATTCTTCTTAATTACACGTAACAAAAATTGCTGGACAACTGAAACTGTTCATTAAACCGTCTTTCTATTATCTGATATTACAAGTTTGTTGGAAATGGTAAAATAATACTAACCAAAGCTTTACACCTGACCATGTAACTGCCACATGATTTTCTTGTGACTTTACATACGATTACGAGGAAGAGAAGTTTTGTCAATGCTATTAATAGATATAACAACAACACAAGCAGAGGTTATAACAAAGTTTAGACTTGCTTTCATCACCATTGAACCTGATTTGTCTTTTGTTTTGTTTAAGTTAGTCTCATTTGAAAGTATTCTGTTTAGAAGAATGAAAAAATAGAATTTTTTTAATATATTGTCTTTGTTGACGCTGAAATCTTTCATCTGTTCTTTTACTAGCGAAGGTGACGTATTTCAAAAACCACAATTAATTATATATTAAAAATTTTGTTTTTCGCAATTTTCGTATTGGCTGCCAAAAAACAATAGACAATTATTCGCCTTTCATTTCCTGTCAATAGCTTTTCAGTTCTGATTCCGCGACTGTTTTTTGAAGTTGAAGAAGAGGTTTGACATCCTTAGTTGCAGTTTTACGCGAGCCATTGTTACAATTACTACAAAAACGTTTATTGAATCAATTATTTCAAATGCTTTTCTCCTCTTATGACCATTTGGCCACAACTTAAAACCACGAAACTTTTTTATTGACAGTGAGTGTTGAACAGACAGCCTAATTATTAACAATTAAAGAGCCAGTCCAATATACGTTCTACTAGAAATGATAGTGCTTAAAACTACTTGGCGCCTGTCGGACTAGAAAAAAAATCCAGTTGTTTATTCTATTTAGTTCTGCTATCTCAAGAATTATTGATCAACCTAAGTTTTTAGTCTCAGATGAGGATAAAAAACAACCAAACAAAGATGCTTTAATGACGGGTGAGAATTGAAGTGTGAATTGGTGAAAAGGAACAATAATATTGTAAAAAGATGAAAAGACAAGAAAGAGGATCTGGATGAACAACAAAACAAAATCTTGTCGCGTGCAAGTATAATCATATCAAAGAGACAGTTTTTAACCTACTTAGCAGGCTAAAATATAATGCGGTATTTAACTCCTGGAAAGATTTATCCATTAGATTTTATTACAGTTTACCGTTATTTCAATATAACGGCAAACGTTTATAAAAAAGAAACTTATAAATAAGATAAAAGAACAATTTGTTTGCCCAACAACATCGAATTACCTTCCAACAATTTGGTATTGATACGATTTCAGCAAAAGAAATGGAAGATATCAAACGTATATGGGTGCATGAAATGTGAATTTTCTGTGAATGTTGAAAAAAATAACATTTGTTTGATAAAACTCGTATCTCCTTGCACTAAGTAATATTTTTATAAATATATAATTACCGTCACGTGAAATAGATGACGAAAATAAACGACTGAAGAGAAAACCGCAGTAAAGTTTACACTGTCTATAGTGATGCACTTTCACGTGTGAGAATAGCGAGGTTTCCTTGAAGAATTCCATTGGTCATCAGTAATCACATATTAATTCGTTAAATGTAGGTAGCTTATTATATAATAGCCACATAATCGGTATTAGAGATTATTTAACTTTAGCTTCTTTTGCATAAAATCATTAAAGAAAAGCAGAGAAACGGTTTTCGCCGTGAAAAAAAAATGAAAACAACGATATTGATTGTTTTTTTTTACTTTATCCGATTTGTGCTTTCACGAGTTTAACTGTATTGTTTGTACAAGACTTGCTTGTGGTCAGCTGAGAGGCATGGCGGCAAGGTAGCATTGTAAAACATTAACTAGTTAGCTTTAAAAAAGTAACTTTATGTAGGTTTACATTATTTGTGAAAGTAAAGATTTTGCACAACTTAAAAGGTTAAGGTAATGGAAAACTTCTTTGTTTATTGCGTTAAGGTTATTTGTTTGGGTTCTCTTTGCTGCACGTTTGCGTAATTAATAAAGTTTGTTTCTGTTTTAAAAGGCTGATCTTTCTTCATTGCAGACGAGTCAAAGACGAAAATCACCAAACCAGTGCCTGCAGCCCTGACACTGAAAGAGGACGCTTCACTTCCCGGTCAAATGGATCTCTTAACAGAGTTTGCGTTCATTGCTACCAGTCCTCAAAGTCCGCTGATGCAGAAATGTAAGAGCGGCCAGTTCAAAATTTCCAACTCTTGGGAACAGCATCGCACGTCACCCAGCCCCGATATCACCAAACCTAACACTCCGCCACCAAGACTGATGGATCCGCGCACCTCGGTACTTCATTTATCTCTATTTTTAACAGCTCATAGATATACATTTATCTCAATTTCTGCATTAATTAAAACATGGAAGACAAGTGGAAGTAGTTTAGACTTAAGACAAAAGTGAAAATCCTGTGTTATTTTTTTATCAAAAAAATTTATTAAAGATAAAGTTCAGGTAATTACAGTTTTACAAATTGTCCCAAAGTGCCTTTGTTTAGCTGTGTTTCAAGTTGCTAGTGGCTAAAAAATGCTCTGGAAACAATTGCCAGTTAATTGTGGTAAATTTTGAGCCCAAACTCCCGAGTACGGCCATTTTAAGTATTTGAAATACATATTTCTACCGTTTTAATTATTTAAACTGTTGCTCTAACCAAGATCTAACATTCTAGATGTCAGCCCCTTGCACTGCTAACGGCGGTGATCATATCAAATTCAAATTGGGGTTTTCTTAGGCCCCGTTTATATGGAGCATTTACTTTATATGTTATAAATTTATATTCTTTAAACAGTCAAATATGGATTCTGTCATGCATAAAAGGAGTCAAACACCACTCTATTTTTGTTTCTTTTAGCTTTCGATTTTCCGCCATTGCTCAACGAAAACAACTAAGCCAAACTTTTTACATGGAAAAAGTTGTCCCGGCTAAAATGGTAACTCTATCTTCAAAACCGATTGACTCGGGTCGCCGGTTGACCCTTCTAGCCGGGTCATGTTTGTGTTTTTCATGTACACAGTTTGCTTCGCGTTACAAAGAAATTAATATATGGAAAGTTAGCTGATCCAGGGTTAAACGGTTAGACGGACACTTGAGAAGAGGATAGCGTCAAACAGTTTACAGTATTATTCTTAAGATAAGTGGTATCTGTGACTGGACAGACCATAGCACCAGGTCATAACGTCTGTAATGTTTATCATTTTGTTATAACGCTGAAATGTATTTCCATGCTTACAGGGGCAACATACATGTGCCTCGGAATCTTTGATGTATAGGTCCCCGGTTTATGACCGTAGAGGTTCATCGGATTCTGCAGACTCGGCCCAGCTGTCCCCGAGTTGTTCTTCGCCAGAGTACGAGAATTTAAACAAGTAAGTATATGTTTTTAAATGATACTCTATTTCACAACCTACGGCTTGATAGCCATAGGGGCTATACTAACCATAGGGGCTATATTAACCATAGGGGCTATACTAACCATAGAGGCTATACTAACCATAGGGGCTATGCTAACCAGAGGGGCTTCACTAACCATAGGGGCTATACTAACCATAGAGGCTATGCTGACCATAGGGGCTATACTAACCATAGGGGCTATACTAACCATAGGGGCTATACTAACCATAGGGGCTATACTATACGGTAACCATAGGGGCTATACTAACCATATAGGATTTGAAATGAAACATATATCATGAGTCATATATTCTTTCTAAAACTTCTAAAATAACACAGGAACAGTTTACAAGTTATTTAACAGCTTGTTTTGTCACTCAATGTGAACGAAGATTTGGGAATGTTTTAATTTACGGATTTCTTTCAGATTTGATTTTACTGCCTGTGATTCCAATGCGGCACTCACGCTTAGTTGTATGGCCATGGTACGTTGATCATTGACTATAATTATTTATTGTATTGTAGAAAAATGCTTTATTTCCACACCTTGGTAATACGAACACAAATTAAACACTAAAGTTTCGGATGTTAGTCCTTTATCGTAGTAGGAGAAATGAACAAACAACAAAATGTGTACGAGAAAAAACGTTTTATTTTCATTTAGTTTGTTTTCATGGTGCACGAAAACATTTTAAAGATTTGATTGTCAGTTTCTGGTAAATAAACAACAGAAATTATAAATGTATACTCAGTAAATATAAGTAGCAGTAAACATCCAACAAAACCATCTGAGAGAGTACATGAATAGTTTAGAAGCTTGATAAAGTTCAACCCCTCTAAATTCCTAAAGCGAAAGGCTTGAAAACATTTAAAAAAGGAGTTTTGATAACTTTATTTGGCAAAGTTTTAAATTTATCTCAGTATGTTCTAATGTATTGTATTTGCTTTTTATAGATATTTATAGCTCTATAGTAGATGTTAATAGTTACATTTTATACCACAACACCTGACCTACAGATTATTATGATTGCTGTGTTGATAATAATAATGGCAAAGATGATTATGGTGATGCTCATAATGATGACGTTCTAGTTGATGATGGTGATGATGATAATGATGGTATTGATGATGATGGTGTTGTTTATGATGGTGATGATGTTGATGATGATGATGGTGATGATGATGGTAGTGGTATGTTGATGATTGATGATGATGATAGTGATGTTGATGATGACAACGATGGTGATGGTGATGATGATGGTGATGGTGATGATGTCGATAATGATGGTGATGATGGTGGTGATGATAATGATGGTGATGATGATGATTGATGATGATGATGATGATAGTGATGATGATTATGATGTTGATGATTATAATGTTGGTGGTGATGATGATGGTCATGACCATGATCATGATCATAATGGTAATGGTGATGGTGATGGTGATGGTGATGATGGCGGTGATGATGAATCAGATAATCTCTTTAAACAAAAAGGATTTTGTTACTACTAAAATGTTAGAGATGAATATATTTTTTTTGGAAGAGAAGTTGGAAGAGTGCAATTATATTATCTATGGAGATTTTCTCTGTCGACCTCTAATGCAATATTTTTTCTATTTTTCTATCCAACGACGTTGGTGAAGGAAATGGCAAAAATATTTCCACTCTTCATTCCCACATATTTGGAAGATAAATATAGAAGTTCCAACCTTGAATTGTCTGAGATACGCATTGTTTTCAAAGATTAGGTTGATTTATGTTAGTTCTTATTCCTAGCCATTTGTTTCCAATTTATTTAAGTGCTTTTCACTGAAGATGAAAAATATTTTTGTTATGTTAGGACCAGAGGGAGCACCATCAGCGCTCCAAATTAATTGGAACCTCAGCTGTGGGAAATGAGTCGTCAACTTTAAAGAGGAACAGTTCCGTAGCTGAACTTGATCGTGATAAGACAAAAAGGCCAATGAACGCGTTCATGCTTTTCGCTAAACGATTCCGTGTAGAAATCACCCAAGCACATCCAGGAAAAGATAATAGGTGAGCAACATCTTGTTTGTTTGTTGGGAGTGTGCGTGTGTTGTAGTGCGTTTTAGGGTGAAGTGCAGAGATTTAATGTGATCATGACCATGTTTGATTAAATGCGCTGTGATGTGATTTGCAGTGATATGAGGTGTTCAAGAGTGATTTGACTGTACTGTGATGCAATGCGTAGTGATATGAAGTGAGCAAGTGTCATTTTAGTCTGCTGTGCAGCAATACACAGTGATAAGATGTGACCAAGTGCTTTGACTGTTCTGTGGTGTAATGTTGCGTTGTGCGTTATGTTCCTAATTTATATATTGTAGTGTGATATTGTTGAGTGATTTAATACTTTTTTTGGGGTTTTATGGGGTAAATAGCGATGTAGAGAGATTCATTTGGTTAATTGACTTACAGGCAAATCGTGCTTTGTTGGTTTGATGGACTCTCTGGAATTATATTGATTTACAATTATTCCTAAAATCTCTCTCCATAGAGCCATCAGTGTGATTCTGGGGGATAAGTGGAATTATATTCGAGTTTGATTTACAATTATTCCTAAAATCTCTCAACATAGAGGCATCATTGTAATTCTGGGGGATAAGTGGAATTATATTTGAGTTTGATTTACAATCATTCCTAAAATCTCCCTCCGTAGAGCCATCAGTGTGATTTTGGGGGATAAGTGGAATTATTTTTGAGTTTGATTTACAATTATTCCTAAAATCTCTCAACGTAGAGCCATCAGTGTGATTCTGGGGGATAAGTGGAATTATATTTGAGTTTGATTTACAATTATTCCTAAAATCTCTCTCCGTAGAGCCATCAGTGTGATTCTGGGGGATAAGTGGAAAGGGATGAAACAGGACGAGAGAAAACAATACGTGGTGCAGGCAAAGCTACTCGCTGAAGAGCACAAACGAATAAACCCTGACTGCTGGAAAAGAAAGCGAACTCAGGTTAGACGAAAAGAGAAAACTTTATGAGTCTGGACGCAGTTGTTCAAAAACTGATTAACTTTAATCAACTTGATAAATTAATTTTTTTCTTTTGTCTCACGACAAGTCACTAGATATTGCTAGCGACGTTTCGACTGCTTACTGCTAGTCTTCTTCAGGCGATGGGGTCGACTGGTTAATCAACTTCAATGTTAAGTTAAATCATAGTTTTATAGTACTATTATTAAAACAAAACGTGTCAGCCTGAAAGTCTTGTTCAAATCAGATTTCGTTTTTTGATTGTTCCGCAACACATACAAGTTCAGTTTCACTGAAATCAACTAATACTTAACACTTATTGATTGTGGCCGAGGGAAACAGTATGTTTTGTGGTCCTGAGATTAAGGTCAATAAGCGTTTTGTTATACACCAGCTATCAAAGAAGAACAAAAAGTAGCTTTTAATAAAATTTTTTATTATCGAAACCTGTGTTTTGTGAACTTTTGAAATCGCACTGAATTACAGTGATAAACTTGTTCATTATATTTTCCGTAAAACAGCTCAATTCACTTCCGGTTTTTTATAACCGTCCATAACATATTTTTGCCTGCTGTGCGCTTTGTTGCTGAGAAATAGCGAAAACTTGTTCACGTGCACGTGATATCCTCTCGTCCAATAAGGGTGCGACAAAAATGGACTTTGATAATTGGTATATAACAATAAAACTTATTATTTTAGAAATAAAATATGTTATCCGTGCTTTCAAAGCCTGGTGGAAACCTCAGCAAAGTTTGTGAGAATTCGAGTGCAGATCAGTTAGAACCCAAGACGCATTCGCATAGAAATTTATTACTTTTCGACTTATCAAAGAGAAAGATTATAAACGAAGCGCATATAGTGTTACATCGTTTATGAAACTATAAATACTTACAAATTGGAGACAACTAACAATGTGGCTCACCTCATTTTCGTGCTTTATAGCGGTATGAATTACAACGCACTTGTCGACCAATCAAAGCACACAAACGCAAACCATATTCAAAACGCGTTAACACCTGTGTTATTAGCAATATACTGATTTATTTGATCATTTTCTTTTAGGGAAGACATCAAATGCCAAGCTGTAGAAGATTCTGACGAAATCTCATCAGAAAAAAAATGTTATGAAACAACACTATAATATATATCTCAGTTAATTTTACCGTCAAGGCACTGTAATAATTATATTTTATTGAGTTCAGAAAAACATTTTGGTGGGTTTCTTTGAAAATGATTAGCAAATAACCTCAATACATAATACAAACAATAGAAATTTTCATCTGTTTTTGTTCCAGTCAGTTAAAATAACGCTTTTAGATGTCTCAACTATGTCGACCCAAATACAAAATAGAAGTCGAAGTTTCATCTTTGACGTTTTAAACATGTTTGCTTATGACGAAAACCTATTGTTTCTCATTAGAAATTTTTACTGTTTATTTATCCGTTGTAGGATATTTTGCACGTGTCCACACAGCACTGGGTTTTACTACTGCAATTTATAAACTATATTTGGTGTTTTGTTTTGTTCATTAAAAGTTACAAAATCGCTGCCTAGCCAAATATTAGCACGGTTAGTCTTATAGCCATGAAATGGTGGCGACGGTAAAGTCCTCTAGCGAATAGTGCTTGTTTAGATTTGTAAATAATGTAAGTTGAGTTATTTTTGGTACACTGAATAAATTATTGAAATTTTTGAAAAGTGACTTATTTTCTTCTTTGTCAACTAAGAACCTAAAAACAGTTTTTTAACTTTATAACTTATACACCGCAGTGAAAGAGTTTTGTAACAGTTATGTTTTAACTAAGGTGTATAAGTTATTTATTTGTAAAACTGTTTCTGTGGTAACACCGACGCAGCATTCTGTGTAAGACCATGAGATAGTGGAATTCATGACCCTCCACTTGCTCTGCGGACGTACTTTTATGAACCACCAAGACTCTTAGGAGAGCGCAGAGTTTCGTTGCTTTGTGTTTTTTCTTTGACTTGTGAACACCAACTTCCTACAAAATCTTGAGATTCTCTCAATTCAAAGTGGATTGCCAAGACATCCCATGATCATTTTTGCCTACGTTTGGTGTTTTCTAAGCTCATCGAAGCTCAATGCATACAGT
>JAPEIX020001062.1:0-13168 GCA_026122405.2 Zoanthus sansibaricus
TACAAAACTGGATGATTTAAATCAAAAATTTTTATACTCATTTTTGATAGAGATGGCGGAAAACATTTTATTTGAAGACACTTATGATGGAGTTCTCTGCAAAGCAGCAGCCGAAAGTTTTAAAGACGAGAGTAATTTATCAAATAAACAAGAAGATGTCTGTGTGCTTTGTTGTTTCTACTAGCGGCGTGTAAAATCTATATCATAAAGGAAATAAATAAAGAAGCCTAAGCCGTGCATTACACTGTGATAAAACACTCCGGACATTTGAGAACACTCGAGAAATGTAAAAAACACGAGCCTGCGGCTTGAAATTTTTTTGAGAGCTAGTAAGTTAATAGTTAAAAATTATATAAAAACAAACAAAATAAGTTGAAAAATACTTTATTTGTTTCATTGATGCAATCTATCGTCTTCAGCCTTTCCTGATACAATAGTTTATCAGTACAGTGGCGTACACATCCTTCAGTACGTTTGTACAAACTGAAACTTTTAAAGAAATAGCTTTGTTAGATATAAGTTTAGTTATTAAACCTCTCAAGACAAGTATTCCTTTGTGACACCATTTAGAACTGCGACGACAACATGCTCGTAAAAAGACCAATTTTTAAGCTTCGTCAAGCGCGTTTGAGCCATTGAGTCAGTTCACTTTTATAATTTGCCACTGCAATAAAGCAATAACGTGTTGCTTATAATTTTTCTTCAATTAACTGTTTCGAAAAAAAATGTATCCCAAAATACAACTCCTGAAATTCAGAATGCAACTAGTTGTACTGAATTCTCTAAATCAACGAAACATTTTCTTATGTCTTTTCAGTAAGTCAACTCTTTGAATTCTCGTATGACTGTATTTTCTTTCGCTACTTTCATGTTTTCATTTTTTTTTTTCAATGTAATAAAATATTTTTTTTGTGTAAGAAAATGAATGGTTCAATTACGATTAGCTAATTCTCTAGCCCGACATGCAGTACTTTAAACTTCCCATACTTATAGTCTTAAATATTAAATGTCATAGGTAGTCCTTCTTATAAGACTCGCGGCTTCCATGGACTCCTTTGACCGCATTAAACAAAAAATTGTATGTAAATAATCTTTAAAAATGGCTAAATAAATAAAGAATACATGACGCAAAGCATCATGTTCCAGTAGCTGCTACTTTAACCAAAGTAAGTTCAAACTATATCGATGACATTGATGCTAACTGTCGCATCAAATGTTCTTTCTTTGATGATAATCTTGTGCGGATGAGGAAAGGTTCTCAGTCTTTTAACATCACTGACGAGTATTTCTGGGGAAAATCGCACTGGCAAGTTTGTCAACAAGTCAATATCTTTCACTTCCTGCTAAATAAAAAACAACTGTCAAAGTTTGAAATTAAAATTCAAACGAAATAATACATATTCATATTTTAGCGTAAAATCAAGGCAGACATTGAATGGGCAAAAAATAACTAACAAAGCTCTCCCATCACTTGAATGCAAGTCAGTTTC
The DNA here is from genome assembly GCA_026122405.2 of Zoanthus sansibaricus. Lineage (NCBI taxonomy): Eukaryota > Metazoa > Cnidaria > Anthozoa > Zoantharia > Zoanthidae > Zoanthus > Zoanthus sansibaricus. The sequence goes on from JAPEIX020001062.1 coordinate 1,491, forward strand.
AGTTTTAACCTTTTCACATCTCTAATAAACTGTGTGGGATCAACCTTAGCCTCGGTTTTGTGTGGAAGAGCCTTAGAGGCTTGGTTACTTTTTAAGCACCATGAAGAGGTCTGTTAGTATTTTAAGTGATTTGAAATATTCCTATTTTTACGACTAGCTATACCATTTTGAAAACTTCGAGGTACAGTTTTTAAACGAATGAATTTTATAAGATATATTGTTTTGGTTATCATCAGGATATTCTATAGCTGTCTATTTATCATCGGTAAATCCGGAATGTAATCACGTAATAATTGTGAATATATAATTTTAGTATACACATGTAGTTTGGCTCCCAATTAGTAGATAATGACAGCAAAACAAAATGATGGACGGAGTGGTCTCTTCGCTTTAGTTTTGTAGATTATATTTAAATAACTGGTAACAAAAATACGAGATTTTTTATAAGAGTTTAAAGACATTGTTTGTTTTACGCCATTTACGCCTTCTTGCGGTTGACAAGCTCTCCAAATCACGTGTTGTTTCATACCAATATTTATGAAAACTTTTTGTACAATAACCGAGTTACACATTTTGCTCACTGATTGATGGTAACACAATTTCAGGTGTTTTCCAGGAATTCCAGGAGTAGTGAGCACTATGGTTGGTCATAGTTCTTGACCAAAATACTTACTTAGGATTCATGCAAGCGAAAATGATAACAGCCGCATTCTTAACATCGTAGGAACTTCCAGTCGCAAACAATCCAAGCATGGGTTCTTGAGTTGATCCGGCGATACATCCTCTTTTCCTGCACATTGGGATAGCAGCTCTCTTCATGGCGTCAGGAATAAGGTCCTTTCTGTACGTTGCTTTAAGTCCATTTGTGCAGTGTAAGGTTTGAGACAACGGTGGATCTGAAGACATGAATGAGAAACTAAAATATGTAATAAATGAACAAAATGTAAAAATGTAATTGCTCTCGGTTCTTATGCCATTTTATTTAGGACATGAATTTTTGGAGAAAGCAAAGCTTCAAAAATTTCAGGAGGTTATGATTATAACGTTTAACGGCTATTACTCTTCTGAACATCATCTCTTGAAGTCTATAAACAGTTGTTACTTAACCGTTCTGTTTTAGAGTAGTAAGAAGAGGTTTGAGACTTAGTATACCATGTGTCGTAGCAATGCCGGTTATAAACAAACTTGATGCAAAGAAAGTTAATTTCAGTTTTAATAACTTAGGCGATGTTTACATGATACTGGACTGAGATTCATTTCGGAACGAAAATGAATTCGTTAACGTGTTTACATGAAAAAGGTTAAAACGAACTCGTGCCGGAATGAAGCGGCAATAACGAACTTTTAGGTGTAGTGCGCACGCTCTACTTGTTCCAGTCTGTCGGAAGTACGGTTTCACGGTCATTTTTGTAACGGTATGAGGTCGTACAGTCTGGGGCGAATTGCACTCGGATTCCGTTCCGAATCAAAAAATCGATCCGGCCGGAGAACTGGGATGAGCTCATTCCGGAACGAGTCATTCCGGTATCAAACATTTTGAAGTATCATGTAAACAAATCCAGTGATTTGTATGGAACTCTTACCGGAATGGATCTCAATCCGGCTTCATATAAACACCTTTAATGTCGATTGCAGAATTAGCTGATAGATTCCGAGTTGGTTTTTGTCATTTAATGTGAAGAGTCACTTTAATTTTAATATTTATATCTAAGGGAGTTTCAAAACAGTCAGCTCAACACATTTTATTAATCTTTATAAAATAATTTGGATAGTACGTGAGTTCTGATTGGTCAACAAACGTGTTTCCATGGTGAATGATCCAAATGGTTCAAATGTTTTGTTTGACAAATACAGCTTTTATTTATATTGGGTTTGTAAGTTTGGCTAAATCGGTAAAATCTTTGACTTCGAGAGCCTGGGTTCTATTCACTGTTTGCCGCGGAGGGTAAAAACTTCATGAATCAATGCTTTAGCCCCACTTCCCGCCCGTTGGTTAAGTCTCCTAATCTCTCTCAAGCTTCTCTCGGGATACTTACAGGCTCTAAAACATGCAGCTGACTGTTTTGCTTTTTGTTGTGATGCAACATGTTTAATATATGTCTATTGAGAATTAAATACCATGTTTTAACAAGGCGCTTATTTAACATTCTGTTTGCTTTGATGGAACTGCTAAAGTAGAGAGTGGAGCTAGTTAGAAATTGCTTAGGGGATATTGGCTTTACTAAGTTGCTATTGATGTGCCATTTGCGCCATAGTACAGTAAGCTTCGCCATGTACTTGCTAATAAAGAACTAAAAAGGCTTTACCAGTTCCGCATCGGTATGAAAATACAATATCCAATCCTACGGCTCTTTCGTTTAGCCAGTGAAACTCCTTATTCTTCAAACAGCGAATTGATGTAGAGAATGGTTCAACTGAAACAGAAAACAAAGTTAACGTAACGGAAAGAACAAAAAAATTAGAAAGTATATTTGCGTGAGTTCGAGTATCCTACGGAGTATCAAACGAGAACTCACGGTCGATAATATATCGAGTGAATTCACTCGATACTCGTTTCTACGAAGACTACGCATGCGCTTTTGTGCATACTTTCAGGAATACGGATGCGCTTTTAGCGTAACAGCAAATTATGACTGAATGACAATAAATAGAAAGTCCATTTTATACCTAAGGCATTTCTACGAATCAAGTCCTAGTAAAAATTGAGTGAAGAGACAGAGGTAAAATTAATGCGCATAATTTTAGTAACACTAGTTTCTCATTGCGTTATTTAACAACTTGGACGTGAAGGCCAATGCACTACGCGTTAATAAGCCGAAAAACGTATTTATACGGAGTCCATGAAGCCCATAGGTTAACTATCTTAGTTTCATTCAGCTAGACAGACAATAAAGTTAAGAAGTTACTTATTGAAAATCTATTTATCTTATTTTATAAGACCCTGTTGAAAATAAATTTCTTGTACAGGGTTCTTATAGGTTTCAACTAAAGAAATTTAAGACTTTTAAAACCAAACTTTCAAAATGTAAGACCTACATATGCTCCTCGCTCCAAATATCGCTCACATGATTTAGTAAATGATTAAATTTTCCGTAGCCCAATAAGACTGCGGGCTTTGATTGCTTATGTGCTTTTTGTTTGCTTTTTCAATGCTTCTTCGAAGCATTCAGTGTGTGAGCAAGATATAGCCAGAAAAAGCTTCAAATTATAACCATTAAAAAACAATTTTGGCCTTGAGTCAAAACTTAAGACATTTTGAGACCTAAACAAATAACATTTCCATTTTTAGGACTTTTGCAGGGTCTTAACAACTCAAAATCAAAAACAGGACTTTTTATGATTTTTTAAGGACCCGCGGGTGCCCTGTAGTAGAAAGCCAATCAGAAAGCAGGATTTAAACTATTCAACTAGTAGAAAGAAACTACTGATAAGAGATCCCTAGTAGAGTAGCCAATCAGAAAGCAGGATTTAAACTATTCAACTAGTAGAACGAAATTACTGATAAGAGATCCCTAGTAGAGTAGCCAATCAGAATACGTTTGAACAGTCCAATAGTACAGTGATTCTGTTGGCAATGGACCCCTATAGTACGATTAGCCAATCATAATGTAGGATTTTCACTTGTCCACTTGTTGAGTAACATTAACACTTGAAATGTTCTTTCCGCGACACAATGGACAAAGAAGTATTTAATGATTTGTATTGTTTTGAACGTAGTTCTTACTTGTTGCAGAGGGAAGAGGATCTGTGATCGGTTTGGCTGATGAATGGATCACAAACAAAAGCGCCGCGACCCCGACCACTTTCCACATCCTGTTTCCTGCAAGTAGGATTATAAAATATGGCGTGCAACGAGTTATTTGTTTTTGTTGCTGTAACAGCGGCAGCAGTACATTATTGAAAAAACCCAAGTCTAAAATGTTTTTAGTTCAGTTTACGCTTAACAATGCCTGCTACAAGGGGACGGCCGGGAAAAGAATAAGATCGCAAAAACGTTGCCCCTTCAGGTTGGGGGATTTGAGTTACTAGAATGAACAAATTTGAACACTACAACATTGATTTAATTACTATTCACGGTTTTTACATTTCATTCGATTATGTATGACACACGTTGGCCTAACTAACTCAGCTTTCCATCCTTCCAGGGTAGGTAAACGAGTACCAGCATCTGCTGGGAGCTAACCTGTGGTGGATTAGTGTCTTGTCCAGGGAGAGTCAAAGACTCTCATCCGCTTAACACTACAGAAACCGGAGATAAGGGCCATTTGCACATATTCATTTTTTTAGTTATTTGAAAAATATGAGTATTGCAACAGAAAATAGTACAGTATTTGAAACTTTTTGATAGCAAAATTTGACCCATTTTGACCCAAATTCTCGTTCCTAGGGAAACATTCGTTTTCAAAAACACATCAATATGGTGGGCTGAAAGCAACTAGTTATTATACGATCATTTCCATTGAATGCCTGCCGTCAAATTCAAAGTTCTGTGGATGTCAATATAGCAACAGAGCTTTGACGACAGACATGCACCTGAAGCGAGGCGAAATTTGCCTTTATTTCAACAAAACGTAGACAAGACTTGTAGTTCTCACGCTGAATAAAAGGGGCGCGCGCGTGCACATTGTTTTTGGCGCGAAAAGTCGAACCGGGTTTGAAAAGAAACACAAGTCTGTCAAATAATTTCAATTTGCCGAAATGAGTGAGCCCAGACCTCGTAACGGATTACCTGGAAAGTCGGCTCAGCCCGGCTCAGATTGTGGATTCGTTTAAACCTTAAAGTATTTGTCTATAGAGGGTTTGGCCTAGTGGGCAGATAACTCGACATCGTGTAAAGAGCCCATAAACTGTCTCAGTTGACAGCCAAATTATCCCCATGCCCAAATCCGCTTCAATTAGACATTGCTAACGCAGTAACGGTCAGAAATATTTTGCTGGTACCTGTCAAAATTATAGATCCATGAATACTCTTAAATAGTGGATTTTTATCTCTGCTAAATACTACAAAAAGAAAGAAATTATTACAAACTTGGGGCTGTTCTCCTTAGTAGCAAAAGCAAAAAAAGCAAGAAAAAGATCTATCTGATTACTCGGTAATTACTGCCCTAAGTGAAATAATAAAAACATACGAATATCATCATAAAAAAAAGTGTTCATTTGTTCATTTTCTTTGCTTGGAATTGCATTAAAAAGAGTTTGTACAAGGATTGTTACTAAAGGAAACCATACATTTGTGCATTTTGAAAAAAAAATTAGCTTATCATTGACGAAGCGTGAAGGAGCCGACAACTGGTCGGCAGGTTGTCTTTTGTCATTCAGCTTGAAAGCGAACCAGTTACGAGTGTAAAAAACATCAAACAAGCAATGTTTCAATTAGTTATTACAAACATAAAATGTAAAAAATATTTCCTTACCTTCAATTTTTGGCCTTAAACCAACTTTTCGGAACTACAGGCCGTCAAAAAGATCGAAGGATCGAATATTTTGAAATATCCATGATGAGGTCATGGCAGGTCGATTGAGCACTCGTGCGCGCGCTCAAGGGGACTTCGTTCGTTCCAGGCCCATTCGATTCAACAACGTGCAAATTAAGTACTATGGATACTAAGTACAACTAACCGATATGCAAATCTTCGCTGACGACATTGTGTACGCTTTTTACGATACAATTTCGGATACTCAATGGACTGTGAAATTGTGAAATGGCTTGTCAAGTGAGTCTCAACACGCAGTTTTTAACAAATCATCTCAATTCTGGGTGGTAAAACCATTTCTATGTGAAACGAACATTCTTAAATTTCAGAATGTTTGTTAAGGCCTGTTAAAACGGACCAAACATGTTGGTATGACCCGTTTGAACAGCACAATCAAAGATATTCGATAGTGCTGAACGGTGTTGGATGAAGTTTGATTTTGTTCAAACTTTTCATTCAACATTTTCGTTCGCGTGATCAAACACACGCCATAATCTCGTGCCTGGTACCGAAACCCAACTTTGTTGAATGGTGTTGGATTCGTTTGAACACTCCAGCATCCAACACAATCCAACACTGATCAAACACCGTCCATCATGACCTAACAATGTTGGATGGTGTTGGGTTTGTTTGAACACTCCTGCAACCAACACAATCCAACACTGATCAAACATCGTCCAACACCACCTAACAACTTTGGATAATGTTTGACGAACATGTCTGATCCTTTTGAAAGGCCACAAATTTACTTTGTCGAGATGCATAAACGTACAAAAGCAAAGAGAATTATGGAGTGGAATAAAAAGTTTGAAATTCTGACGAGTGTCGCTGTTTTTTAGAGTAAAATAAATAAAGAATAAACAGACGCAAGTCCTTTTCAATTTTGAATGAAGAGTCTGAGACTTGATATCTAAGAATCCAGTTAAAAGAAAAAAGGCCTAGAATGCTCAGCAGCATCCGGATCACTGCAAGTTCACTCACTAAATCAACAGCATCCAGATCATGTTATAAAATTAAATTCGAATGAGGCCTCCAGATCACTTCAAAGTTAATCCACTGATTCAACAGCATCCAAATCATTTCATGTCTATCCACTAATTTGCTCTAGAAATAATTTGACTGGTGGAATGCTGTTGATGTGGAATATGTGAAACTTAGTCAAGAGACCTCAGAATCCAGATTATCAAAAGTTAGATGCAATTTAAACGTAAAACCACGTAAAGAAAACTTAAAAGACTGCTGGAATCCCACTTAAGTCGAGAAAGCCCAGACTCCATACTGCTAGAATCCCACAACGGATGAGATGTATAAATCAGAATCCATTCTGCTGAAATCCTACAGGGGATGCGATGTATAATCCATTCAAGAGAGCTCAGAATCCAAATTACCAGTACACCTGCTGGTGAGATATGCAATTCAGTCAAGAGATTCTATAATCTATACCCCTGGAATTAAATAGCTGATGAGATGTGCAATCCATTCACGAGAGCTCAGAATCTCTCTTGCTGGAATTCACTTGCTGATGAGATGGGTAATCAAGTCAAGAGAGCTCACCGAATCTATCCTGCAGTAATCCAAATACTGGTGATAAGTGCAATCCAATCAAGAGAACTCAGAATCCATACTGCAGGAATTCACCTCCTGGTGAATGCAGAATTAAAGTTTTATCAGCTCTACGATAATGTCGATTTGAGTACAGACAACAAGCTACAACGCATCGTCATCATAATCATCATGGCTGCCACAGCCAAGCTTCACGCCTGCTGTTGAAATAACTAAAGCCACGAGTGATAGATAGTATAGATAGCACAAACGTGCTAGTAGCTAACTTGAAGCCACTGTATTGGGCACTGTGGCCATGTCCGTAGCGGGCTTCATCCCTTTAAACTACCATTAAAAATGCGACCTGATTGCTAGCAGCCATATACAGCTGTTTCGTATACTAGAACGCCAAGGCTTACCTTCAGCGGGCTAGCTGCCTTCGCTAGATCTTAATAGCAGCTGTTTGAGATTTCTAGGCCTCATCAACATGTTATAGCTAACAAACAGGCTCAGATTCCCAAAAGGAACATAAGTATTGGTAAAAGCTAAAAGCGCAATGCTTGTGGGATGTGGCTATAAAGATAAACTCAAGTATACATAGCACAAACGTGCTAGTAACTATGAGTGATTTGCTAACTTTCACGATTGATTAGACGTTCCTACATGCCTAACTGAATTGCCTTCACCGACAGAACAATAACTGCGTTTCTTAAGTTGTGGAGTTTTGTAAGCATTGTTCTCACTTTGAATTAAATTTGATTTCAACGCAATTCTACCGTGGGTTTACAAAAATATCCCCAGATTTCGCCATTAACTTTGAGTGTACTTCTCGTCAGTCCGTTGTAACTTCAAAACCTTTGAGTGTGAAAAATGTATGCCACAAGGGCAAACATAAACTATAAAAACGGTTAAAAGCAACACCAAATGTTTCCAAACACATCGAAGGTTGATGAAACCACATGAACAAGCACAGGACACAGAACTTTGGAGCGGATGCTAGGTTAATGATGACTTCATTAGTACAACCGTGACCCGACAAAAATAAAAAAGTATGAAACTCAATGCATTTTTTGATTTCCACCTTGCGTAGAGTAATAAGCAAGGAAAATGTCATGGAACATGTTAGGAATTTTCTTTGCTGTTGCCGATAGAAACTTATTTGTAAATGCTAACGGAGGAATATACAGCTTGCTGTCATTACTATAATTATGATTGTTTTAAATATCATTAATTTAGTTAACTGCAGTAAATTAAACAAAAACCTACATTTAAAGAACTCCAAGAATTCACTTTAAGTACATAAATCTTTATTTCTATAGTTAAAATTGACGATATCTTTCTCCTAAAACCTGTATTAGAACGATGTGACACCATTCTTTTACATTGGTACAATTTAAAGCTCTTCGCAAAGAGCATAATTTTTGAAATCTGTAAGCGTTTATGGTACAAATTTTTCGAAAATTCTTAATTGCCGGGTGCTTTATTCAAACACTCCTATTGATAAAATAAATTATTGAAGATTCTGTGGCTTATAGATGAGGATCTTGTTAGATAATTTTATGACGCAAAAGCTGCCAACAATTCCTTGCACGTGTTATCATGATGACAAAATGTTGTTATGACAATTGCTATGACAACAGTTATGACAACCAGGATGACAATCACTGACATCAGTCCAGTTTCCTCTTCTTCTCCTGCAACAGTGGAAATAATGACATAATTTTGTATGTTTTTTTAGTAAATACCAATTTTGATATGAAAGAATTCATGCAAGTCTCGGATTCTGGATTCTGAAACTCGTTAGGATTGGAGATTTTGATGATAGCGTTCTCAATTTTTTTTTTTTTTTATTTTTGAGTTCTGGAATCCACAGGAGGTTGGATCCTTCCCAAAAACGGATTCTGGATTCCGATGGCTTGGTTCCAAATTCTTGAAGACAAAAATACTGTGATTTTTCTTATTTCTTTAACTGGGTTGAAATATATACTGTAACAGCAATCTTTCTGAATTCCAAAACGCTAAAACTGTTTTCCAGACTTAAAAAAGTTCTAAAAAACATGGTTTTAATTGCAGCTAATGACGATTAAATAAAAGAATAAGCAATTGCAGTTTTTTTCAAGCGCTACTGTCACTCTGAGGCATTTGTTGTTGATACTGAGACAATTAATACAGTTACAAGAGCTCAGCATTTTGAAATTCAAAGAGCTTTTGTGACAGTTTTAACTAATATGTCTGTACTTTTTTGTACAGAGACCCATGATAGCATTTCACACCTAAGGTTCATGAGAGTTCTGTGGAGTTACAACTTTTTAACAAAGGATAAAACAATTCAAATAAAGTTGGATTACATGTACCTGATGTTGTGGGTTCTTTTGTTGGCCTTGTTTCCATAAATTCCTTTTGTTCTGTGGTCAAAGAAGTGAATTTCTTTAGTTTTTATAAATACAGAAAACAACATCAATATCAATAAACGGTAATGATGATAGTGATGATGACAAAAATTCTGATGATAAGGGCAGTGAAAACGATGGTACTGATGGTGGTGATGGTGATGATGGTGACAATGATGATGGTGATGATAATGGTAATGATAATGGTGATGATGATAATGATGATGATAGTGATAATGGTGATGATGATGATGGTGATAATGGTAATGATGGTGATGATGGTAATGATGATGGTGATGATGGTGACGATGATGGTGACGATGATGATGGTGATTATGGTGATGATGATGATGATGATGATGGTGATGATAACGGTAATGATGATGATGACAATGATGGTGATGATAATGGTATTGATGATGGTGACGATGACGGTGATGATATGATTGTGATGATGGTAATGATGATGATGGTGTTGATGATGATTGAGAATGTAATCATGGCAATGATAATGATTATTGTAATGGACGATTAATTAGCAGACTTGTTAAAATTTTTAAAACATAAACGACAACTTTTAACTTTGCAAACATGTTTTGGCAGCGTCTTCTGCCTTCATCAGTGCTTTAATGAACTGAGATACTAGTATAGTTTATATAGAATATTAATGACAGTGTTATAACAACTCACATAATGGATTGTTCGTAATACAATGGTGGTATTTTACAGTGTAAGTTTTATATAAAAGTGCTTAACTTGGACATTTAACGAGGGTTTTTCCCAGAGGATATGTAACGCTTCTTTGATTTTTAAATCATAGCTAGTTGAGGCTTGATCAATAATTTCAAAACTATGTTCACCGCAAACTGAGCGACATGTTTCTGAGTTATTCAAATGTTTGTAAATGTGTGAGACCCTATCCGTTTTCAAATGTTCTCTTACTCTTACTCTTATTCCATTTCCCTGTCCAAAGGTTGAATATTAATATTCACTTCTATTCTAATTAGAAGCTCTTTTCTTACCTTGTAGACCGAAATAGACGATATTCCAGGCGCGTTACATGCTTTCCAGGTGAGTGAACATCTTAATTTTTCAGCAGGGTTCAATTCGCGAACTTACTCTATTTCATTGCCCATTGAGATCATGTGACATTTACCGCTGTAGCGCAGTGAATGACTTTGTTTGGGTGGCGAAAGGCCTGTTTATTAGGGACACCATTTTCACTACTCTAAAGTGGACGGAGACCTTTTACATGACAGACACACAGACAGGCATAAAGTCTCCAATGGCCTACGATTTTGCTCCCTTATGTGACAAGATGCGAAAGTATAATTACTTGCAGTATTAGAGCAAAAGCAGCTCCTTATCCCCAATATTTTAAGGCCTTAAAAACTAAGTGTTGGCCTTACCGAGAATCAAATCCGGGCTTCCCGTTTGATAGACTGGAACCTTATACCATCTAGGTTAACCAGGCGAAGCACGTTTTGCGTGTTTGAGTAAACACTGAAATAAACTTTCCAAAACGGTAAAATTTAGTTTCTTAATACTTCATTCTAAAAGAAAAAGAAACAAATTTTGATACAGAGTTTTTTCCTTTGCTTCAAATCTGAAGATTCTTGGGAAAATATAAAGTGTTTTTATGTAGTAATGTGCTAAATATTAATTTTAATAAAATGGAAATGGTATATCGACGATGTATAGCTGTTCAAATGATACCAGAGGTCCTTGGAAATGCCCTACACGAGGCCGTAATCAATGGGACTTTTCTTTCATATCCGCTTTGAATGCCAATAAAGGTTTCGTACAAACTATAATCGTTCGTAAACTTGGTGTTATTTTAATTTTAATGCCTGTTTTTTTTTTTGTCATTGTTAGGGCCGCCTTTTGGCCGGTGTGGGCAGACTCCTAAGAATTTATGATCTGGGAAAGAAGAAATTACTGAGAAAATGTGAAAACAAGGTAATTGGACATAATTTTGAGGTCATATCATATAATTGCTTGTAAACATCAACCAATTATATGATATAACCTTTATGAAATCTTATTTTATGAAATCTTGAAACTTTACTTCTTCCGTTAGTTTAGTTTTAATTCACTTTATTGTTTTTATTTAATTTCATAATAACTGCTACAGAAACAAACGGGAAAGTATATTGATAATATGTATGCAAAAGTTAGATTAACGTTTATGAATAAGGTGAAATTCTTAAGACAAGGAACTACCTATAGTTGATAGATTAACAAAGTGGGCATTCCCCGTAATTAAGTTCTT
>JAPEIX020001149.1:0-13168 GCA_026122405.2 Zoanthus sansibaricus
GGCATTTCGCAAGCGCGTGTAATAAGATATTTAGTCGAGATTTTTTGATAGAAAATAACATATACTTTCCTGAAAATATTTCTGTTGAAGATGTACCTTTTATTATTCATCTTGGGATGTACTTAAAAAAAATGGTGTGTATTCCAAATTTGTTTTATAACTATTTTTTTAGAGAGGGCTCTTTGACTACTAGCAAAGTAACACTAAAACGGATAGATTCTCTTTTTACTTCTTATGACTTATGTATAAAGCATCTTAGAGCAGGACAACAAATTAAAAAATACGGGTGGAATATCGATAAACTATATGCTAGTTGGTGTTCTGATATAAGAAATAGTATTGATAAAGAGTTTTTTATCCGCTATCTTGATGAAAGAAAATGGAAAGCCGATGAGCGCTTTGTATTATTTGAGCAGACGCGACAATACCTTGAGGAGGAAAAAGCAGCTATATTGCATAGTCTTACATTTCGACTTGGAAAATTTGTCATATTTCCTCTTCGTGTAATAAAGTTGCTTCTTCTTAAAATTGCTAAGAGGCGCAAGGAAGAAGTGGTATAACATTGGTGGTTCATACTTCGCGCGTAAGTATTATTACTCCCGTGTATCAGCTCATAAAAAGTGGTCGCAAAGCTTACTTCAATCAACTTGTAGATTCGGTGCGTATCCAGACTTATGGCATAGAGAACATCGAGCATATAATTATAGATGGTGCAAGTACAGATGGCACGGTGGAACTTATTAAGGAATATGCTAATAAGGGCTATTTTGCGCATTGGAGGAGCGAGAAAGATACAAGCATATATAACGCCATGAACAAAGGAGCTTGTGCTTCCAGTGGACGGTATCTTATGTTTATAAACAGCGATGACTATCTTCTGCCTAATGGAATTAAAGACAGCGTAGAGGCATTGGAGAGCGAAGATGCAGACTACAGTATAGGCGATGTGCGTGTCGCGTTTGTCACAGCAAAGGGTAGTACAAAACCTTTTAGAAGATGGCGGGCAAGTGTTCAGAGAATCTTCCTCTGTTATCATGCATGCCATCAAGGTATCATGATACGCAAAGATGTGTTTATGGAATGTGGCATGTTTGATGAAACATATAAATTAGCTGCCGATATTGCTCAATTGTTTGAATTATATATCAGAAGTAAAAAATGCGTGCGTGTTAGTAGAAGTACTGCGGTTTTTCGTAGTGGGGGTATTTCAGGAGTGCAGAGAGGTGAAGGAGTTGAGGAATGTGTAGATATTGCCATGAAGTATTATGGGAACGCGTTTAAGTTAACTCGTGATGAAGTACGCTTTTTAATCAATGATGGGACAGATAACTGGTTTATTGAGGAACAACGCAAAATATTGTATCGCATAATTTACAAAATAAAAACTAACTGTAACTCATACGAGCATACCAAACTCGCTCAAGAGTTGTATTTTGCTATTCTTAGCCTAACTTTTGACGACAATAGCGGTAGAGATACGAGAAAGATGTCACTCTGCCATGTCGTAGACTCGAAGTGGACTCGCGCAAAGTCTCTGCCGTTTAAACGTAAGTATGCGTTCTTACTCGCAGCACTTGCGAAAAAAATAAAACTCTATTGGTTTATAAAGCCCATCAGAGATGTAATAGTCGCTCATTATGAGCGTAAGCGCTAGTTACTTTTGGCTTATCTCACCGTTTCTACTATACATTTTGTAAGCCTGTAAAGCTACAATTTCTTTCAAACAAATGAAGTTATTGCAATAATTTTCTTTTTATGTAGAATGTATCCAAGGACATACTATTTGTCTGTAGATAGGTACTTTAGTTATTGTGCCTAAGGGGTTTTATATAGCATAGTCAGAGGTGTTGAGATTAAACTGGGGTATGGATGCGTTTACAACACCGGGTTTAGTTTGCATTTTTTGTATTCGGTAATGATACTTTTATTACAACTTGTTATATTTTTGTGCTTGTATCTGGGGTATAAAATGTGTTTCTACGTGTTTCCGTAAGACTTGCTCATTACATCACATTTCTCAGGAGAAAGTTTAGAAATTTTTTCAACACCCTGTGCTAAGTTAGGCCAACTTTGTTTATGAGTACGGTGTGTCCTGTTTTGCTATTCCTTATAAGATACTCGCATCCTCTATTCTTATGGGGTAGATTCTGCCTAAGCACAAATAAGTTATGATATTATTGTTGTAACAAATGGTCTTGAACTTGACTACAAACTCGATGCGTAACCATTATTCTTATCTATCGATGTGTGCATAGGTGTTGCAACAACAGACTCTTGTTACTTGTAAAAAATAGTATATTTTTTTACTATAAACATGTGTTTCATTCTAAAATTTTCATCATTATTCTCGTATATAATGTAAAAAACTATGTAGCCTGTGCTTCTCACAGCGTCTGTAATAAAATATTTAACCTACAATTTCTGCCTTTAAAAAATATTAGTACTGAAAATCTACCTTATATCTTGATGAAAAGAAATGAAAAATTGATGAGTACTTTGTGTTATTTGGACAAACGACAATACTTTGAGAAGAAAAAAGCAGCCATATTGCATAATCCTACGTTTTTATTTGGAAAATTTGTCATATTTCCTCTTCGTATGATAAAATTATTTCTTCTTAAAATTGCTAAGAGGCGCAAGGAACAAGTGGTATAACATGGCGGTTCATACTTCGCGCGTAAGCATTATTACTCCCGTGTATCAGCTCATAAAAAGTGGTCGCAAAGCTTACTTCAATCAGCTTGTAGATTCGGTGCGTAACCAGACTTATGGCATAGAGAACATCGAGCATATAATTATAGATGGTGCAAGCACAGATGGCACGGTGGAACTTATTAAGGAATATGCTAATAAGGGCTATTTTGCACACTGGAGGAGCGAGAAAGATACAGGCATATACAACGCCATGAACAAAGGAGCTTGTGCTTCCGGTGGACGGTATCTTATGTTTATAAACAGCGATGACTATCTTCTACCTAATGGAATTAAAGACAGTGTAAAGGCATTGGAGAGGGAAGGTGCAGACTACAGTATAGGCGATGTGTGTATCGCACACATTACACAAAGGGGCAGTATAGAACGTTTTGTAATGTGGCGGGCAAGTGTTGAGAGAGTCTTGCTCTGTAATAAGCCACAGCATCAAGGTATTATGATACGCAAAGATGTGTTTATGGAATGTGGCATGTTTGATGAAAGTTACAACATAGCTGGCGATGTTGCCCAATCGTTTGAATTATATATCAGAGGTAAGAAATGCGTACGTGTTAGCAGAAGTACTACGGTTGTTCGTAGTGGGGGTATTTCGGGGATTCCAGGAAATCAAGGCCCTGAAGAATGTGTAGATATAGCTATGAAGTACTATGGGAATGCGTTTAAGTTAACTCGTGATGAAGTACGCTTTTTAATCAATTATGAGACAGATAATTGGTTTATTAAGGAACAAAGAGAAGCATTGTATCGCATAATTTACAAAATAAAAACTTGTGATTTATGTGAGCATACAAAACTGGTTCAAGAGTTATTCTTTGCTATTCTTAACCTAACTTTTGATGACAACGGCGGCAGATATGAGAGCAAGATGTCGCTCTGCCATGTTATAGATTCGAGCTGGACTCGCGCAAAGTCTCTGCCGTTTAAACGTAGGTGTGCGTTCTTACTCGCAGCACTTGCAAAAGAAATAAAACTCTATTGGTTTATAAAACCCATAAGAGATCTAATAGTCGCTTATTATAAGCGCAAATGCTAGTGACTTTTTTGCTGTTTCACCATTCTTACTATGCATATTACAAGTTTATAAAGCCCCAATTTCTTTAAAGCAAATGCAGTCATTGCGATGATTTTCTTTTTATGTGGCATTTGCCCAAAGACATACCATTTGTCTGTAGATAGGTACTTTATTATTGTGCCTAAGGTTCTTATGGTATAGTCAGAGGTTTCGGGGTTAATCTGAGGTATGGAGGTGTTTACAACATAGGGTTTAGTTTGTGTTTTTTTGTGTTCGGTAATGACACTTTTATACAGTTTGTTATACTTTTGTGCTTGTATCTGGGGCGTGAAATGTGTTTCTGCGCATTCCCTACAAGATTTGCTCATAAAATCATATTTATCAGGAGAAAGTTTAGAAATTTTTTCAATGCCGCGTGCAAGTTCGGCGACTTTATTTATGGGTACGGTGTATCCTGTTTTGCCATTTTTTACAAAATGATCGCATCCTCCCACCCCTGTGAATGCAAGTATCGGTATTCCACAAGCCAGGCCTTCTAGCATCGTATTGGATAGCGTTTCTTCCAAAGAAGTCAGTAATACAATATCTGCCGCGTTATAAAACTTTTTCATTTCATGCGCGGGCACACGTCCGAAGTAGGTATAGGGAACCGGAATCTCGGCGATATTTTCAACATTGCCTAGTACTATGAGGTGAAAAGCAGCTTTGTTTTTTAGAAGTGAGAGAACTTGAAGACATTCTTTGTAGCCCTTGATTGTGGAAATGTAATCGGCAGAATACATGAGTATGGTTTTGTTCTGCGGTATTCTCAACTTTGCGCGTATACTTTTCTTCTTTTCTCTAGAAACGGGGTGAAAGAATGCTGTGTCTATGCTATTGTAAATGGTTTCTATTCTTGCATTTTTGAGCACAGGGCTTGTTTTGTACATTTGTACTAGATCGGGGTTCAATGCAACTATGGTCATGTTCTCGGTATTCCAGTATTTCTCTTTAAATTTCAATATCTTTGCAGGAAAATCATCATAGGTGGTTTTTAGCTGAGGACAATCTTTACAATCTTTCTGCCATTTTGCACAGCCATGAAAGCAGTGGCAACCACCAGTAAGAATGTTTCTGTCGTGAGCTGTCCACACCAGCGGTAGGTCAGCATGAGAGAGCCACGCTATGGTTTCAATCGATAACATAAATTCTATCCAATGAATATTTATTATATCGAACAAACGTAAAAATGCTATTTCATCGAAATTTAAACCGGGATAATTACTTCCAAAAAGGGTATTCTCCTTATATTTATTGTCTATCACATGATCAAACTCAATGTACAAATTGTCGGGATATGAACTGATAATGTTGTAAGTATGAGGGAGTTTCATTGTAATGTTGGAGTACGTTTTCTTAAGGAACAAATAACTACTAATATTGGAAGGATTTTTTTGTTTTTCGCTCCACAATGATTGATGCAGACGTTGTGCTGCAATAAATGCGCCACCTATGTTTATACTTTGCAAATGAGCGACTTTGTGCGAACCGTGGGTTCCAAGTAATTCTGTGCTTTTAATATTGTCATAGAGGGGAGTAATATGAGGTAAGGATGTAAGATGCTCATCCATTGTATTATCATTTGTATTTCTTATTTTGGGATAGAAATATTCAGGAATACTACCATATATTTTTGCAAACTGCAACGCAATGTCTGAGTTCACCTCTATTGTCTTAGGGTAAGTGGTTATTTTTAGTGCCTTACTCACATCGTGGACAGAGGCAGGGGGGCTTACGTTAATATGCGTTCCGGGTTCATCATCGAGGTGGCTTGTGTACGAATAACGCGGGCTTAAGCATATGCCATTGTGTTTTGATATGCTGTAGGAGAACTGTATGGCCCATGAATCTATTTTATTATTGCATTTTCTTATTAGCATAGTAGAGAGGTCATTGCCGCCCTTATTAAAAGATAATCTTGTGTTAGGATTTTGTATTTCTTTTGCTAGCGTTCTTTCATCCCATAGCGTTTTGTTCCATTTATCTTTCCACGTAGCCCATCCATGACTTGCGTTTCTATATACGAAATAACTGTTTTCTTTGTAATTCTTGGGAAGTTGCTCTGTTTTTAAATATGCCATGGCATTAATGCAAAACACTTTTTCGGCGTGTTGATATTTGTCTAGAGCTTCATTTAAATATGAGAGCATGTGAGGCGATGAAAGTATGTCGTCTTCTAAGACAATAATCTTACCATATTTGTTTACTATTTCCGTAATACCCTCTTTTACAGAATTCATAAGCCCCTTATTTATAGGGCTTTCTTGTAGGGTCACTGACTTAAATCCGTCTATGGTCTTAAGAAATGCTCGTACTTTTGCTACTGCTTGTTCGTGGCCACGTTTCGGTCCATCCGAGTATATAA
Organism: Zoanthus sansibaricus; assembly: GCA_026122405.2. Classification (NCBI taxonomy): domain Eukaryota; kingdom Metazoa; phylum Cnidaria; class Anthozoa; order Zoantharia; family Zoanthidae; genus Zoanthus; species Zoanthus sansibaricus. The sequence goes on from JAPEIX020001149.1 coordinate 6,129, forward strand.
ACAAGCGGCTTTCTAAGGCATGCGTGTTTTTTTGCAAGGTCGCAATGGTTTTTTGTAATACTAAGGGGCGATTGTAACAAAAGAGTACTATGGGTGCTAGGGGTGTAAGCATGATAGAAATTATATACGCTTTGTTAAATCACTGTTGAGAATTTTTGTAAGCATTGTCTTTGCCTTTTGTAGCATTTTTTGGGATCCAAATCTCAAGAGAAATTTTAGTTTTTCTTTTTTCGACATCCGACCAAATGTATACCATCGGTTTTCTGAGAATTCCAATATTGATTTATATATAGCATGTGCTGCGTATTTTCCATAATGTGTTATAAACGTTTGCAAGCATGAGAAGTATTCCTCTTTTGATACATTACGCATCAAAGCATCGTATTGGATTACAACATCGACCTTGAGAAAGTGTTCAAATGCTTTTTGAACATTTGATGATGCTTGAGAAAATTTCTTTTCATTTGTCATGAGATGCTTGACGAATGTAGGCATGGCTGATAGGACTTTTGATTTTGGTCTATTCATTATACTTGTTTTTCTATCCATGAGGTAAAAATAAAAATAGTGAGGAATAACTGCAATTGCATGTATCTGTGTTAACAAATGAGGAAGAACAATCCAATCCTCATGAACGGTGTGAGTAGTGAAATATATATTTGCCTTTGTAAACAAACTTCTATACCACAAGGTATCACAAACCACTGCTTCTATGATAGGATGCTTCTTGTAGCAATAATGAAAAAAAGGCTTTTTAATGATTATGTCTTTTGAAGGTGGACTGGTGTATGCTACAGTAGTTGTGTTTTTTTCTGATATTCCCATAATTCCGCATGTAACTGCTTGGACTCTGTGTGCCTCTGCTTTCTCAAGCATGGTCTTAGCCATGTCCTTGTGTATCCAGTCATCGCTGTCTACAAACAACAGCCAGTCAGACTTTGCTCGACGTATGCCCGTGTTGCGTGCGCCGCCTGGGCCAAGGTTTTTTTTGTGCTTTATGTACACAATACGTGGGTCACGTTTTTGATATTCGAATATTATTTTCTCCGAATTGTCGGGAGAGCAGTCGTTTACTACGATTATTTCTATCTCTTGCAAAGACTGATTGCATACGGATTCTAGACAACGTGCGAGGTACGCTTCTACATTGTATACAGGGATTATGATGGAAACCTTTGGGGTAGGAGGCTTTTTCTTCTCTATAAACCTATGGCCAAGTGGTTTCCAGCGTGGTGGAGATACCTGACTCATCTTTGCGTTGTGTTGAAAGTTTAAAAAATACGGCGTAATGATCTGAGATGCTTTGGTGCTGCCCAACCACGCTGCGAACCAACTGAAGCTACTATTGGCAATAATAAAGTGGTCACAAAACTGCATGAGGCTAAAATCTGCTAAGGTGTTTTTCTGGTTTTCTATATACATATGGGACATTTTTGGTTTTAGATTTTCCTTGCACCATGTAGGATCGTCACTAAAAATAAGTACATATGGGTTTTGTACTTTTTGATGTATTATTTTCAGTGCCTGTGTGTAATATGTTACGCTACAGTACCCATGTGAGCCACAGATTATTTCATCAGATATGTAGTCACCTCGGCGTACGTGTAGGGCGACGAGCGCGTGCCTTTCTTTGAGGGTACGGTATTCTTGGATAATGTTGAAAGGGCGTAGAGCCGCCTTAAGTTGAGCCTCTATGGGTACGAGGTATTTATAGTGCTGAAAATAGCCATCGAATATGGTATTGTCTTGTGCATTGTGTATATCTTTATTGAATGTGAAGAGTTGTGTTTGCCGAAAAATGGAAAATTTCTTTAGCTTTCTACGAGAAAGAAATGTAGACTGGTTGACTGTATGTACTTTGTTTTTAAGGACCTTAGGCAGTAAAAATTGCCTCAATGACTGATTCTTAAAAAATGACACATCGTAAGCCACTTTTTTTTCACATGTTTTTTGAAGGTACTGTCCAAAAGCATATTGAAACAACTGATTGCCTAACCTGCCTTGTATTTTTACTATAAACATGTACGGTATTCAGTGTTATTGCATAGATTCTATTTACGCGTGTTTTTTAAGTATTCTATAGGCAAGTACAATGATACTTGTGGAAACAAGCGTAGTCAAAAATAACTGCAAGCCAGTGAATTTAGGAAAGAGCAGGAGTTCTAACATCAGTACTACAATGAGCAAGGACACTAAATGTATATGTGATATACTTTTTTGTATTGGCACATCGATTCTTGTAGGCTCTGCAATGGGGGTTTGTAATCTCCGGTAGAATTCTGCTACATCCTTTTTTCGTTCTTCTGTGTACCCTCTAAAGAACAATTGACTTATGACGAAGAAGCCACCGGTTACAAATACCTGTGCAAGGAGTCCTATAAAGGGTTTCAGTGTTCTAAGGTCGCGGGCACTAAATTCGTTAATTCCAAGTACGTTGCTAAGTTGTGTTATCGCGCTACTTATGTTTGTGTCTAAGTATTTGAAAAAGAATGAGAAGAGAAATCCAACTGCTATGGTAAAGGGCAGGCTCCAATCGGGTGTGCGCTTAACCCATATCATAAGCAACATGGGAATGGCAATGGGGAGGTACACATAGGTTATGAGATCGTAAGTCAGATTAAAAAGCGATGTATTCTTCAGACTTTCGTAGTAGAGTGCCAAGAGTATGACCACTATACCGAAGAGTGTAGTATACAAGCGAGCGAAAAAAATTTCTTTATCACTTTTGTGAAAACTTTTGGTTATAAAGCCTGCGCACCAATTAAGACTTGAGTCTAGTGAAGACATGGTAGCTGCAAACATAGCCGCTACTGCAAGCCCCAGTATTCCTGCGGGCATAAAAGTTTGTATGAATGCGAGGTATGCTGCCATATTAGGGCGGGTAAGTTGCGGGTAAAGTTCGCTTATGTTGGGAATAAGAACTGAAGATGCCCATGCAGGTACAAACCAAATAAAAGATCCGGCAGTGTAAATAATCGCTGCGGTCAAGGCAGCTTTTCGTGCAGCCTGAGAACTGGATACTGCGTTAAAGCGCAGGGTGTTCATAACGCTACTGGTGTTTATGGTTTTTTGCATACTCATGTAGGTTACCCAGATCACAAAGACGACAAGTTGCATGTTGTTTGGCACTATACTTGATGCGGGTACAGACTCTAAAAGCCCCGAGATGCCTCCCAGTTTGTTAAAGGCAAATGCTGCTGCACCTAACCCGAGGGTAAACATAATAATGCATTGGATGAAGTCAGATGATATGATGCTCCAACTCCCACCGAGTGTACTCATAATCAGTGTAACCACGCCTATTGTAAGTATGGTAAGAGGAGTTGATACATTGAAAGCGGCACTTACAAAGACGGCGAGGCTGTTTAGCCATATGCCTGGAAATATGAGATAATTTGGGATGTTAAGAAGTGCCAAGATTTTTTCGTTTTTCTTACCGAAGCGCATACGTGCTGCTTCTACCGGATTGGCAATGTTTAACTGGCGTAACTTAGGGGCAAAGTACAAGGCTGCTAGTATAAAAGCCACCGCACTAGCCCAATAGGTTATAAAGACGCTGTAGCCGTCAGTATAGGCACGCCCTGCCACAACGGTGAAACTAAAAGCCGAAAACTGACTTACAAATGCCGAGGCGCCTACCCAAAGCCATGGAATTTTTCCGTTGCCGTAAAAAAAATCGTTCGCCGTTTTGTTTTTACGGCGAAAATAAAGCCCTAAAAATAGAAGCAATACAAAATATAAAATAATAACTATTATATTTGTCATTTTCAAATCCTTATGTGTAATTATATCTAGATTCAAGAATGAAGTGTAATCAGGGGCATTGTGAAGCAATAATTAAATTAAAGCTATGTGACTCTAAGTGCAAAAGAGTTTTTAAGCTTAAGAAGTCAAAATAAAAGGCATGACTAACGAGTACCGAGAGTGTTTTTTGCATAGCGGCTTTTGTGACGTCTTAAATCTTTGTGCCAGTTTATATACAGAGTCTCTTTCAATATTGGTCTTAATCAGCCGGTGTTATTGACTGCATGGTAGTTCTTAAATTATTATAAAAAAAACTATGCTAGTGGGGCGTTGACAAGTGGCCTAAGTCGCCAGGTTTTGGTCCTGGTATTCGGAGGTTCGAATCCTCCCGCCCCAGATTATTGTATTATTTAGTGTTGTTTGGTCTTTTCATAACCAACTAGTAAGTTAAGTGTTTCAATAAAAACGTGCAAGGACTTTTGCTTAGATAAAAAGTTAAAGACACTCTCAAGCACGATTATCTTACATTTGATAATGACAAGGAAAACATGTTGCATGAGAAAATAAATACTTAGGATTTGTGTTGATTGTTTTGAAATTTATGTTTCTCCAATAAAGAATGGTGGAAAAGACATTACCCTCGGATTTATATTGAGTTTTTTGCTACTCACCTACACATGGTGACTATATGCAAACCTTAATATAGATATTCTTGTTTGTAAATTAACGCAAGATACATGACTGGCGGCTCAGGAGAGGCGCAAGGGTTTTGGACATGCGTTTTTGTTTCTTACGGTACTGATTCTCGAACTGGTTTATTTTACACAGTGCATAGGCAAAGTTAGGTGCGCCCGGCGCACCTTGCGAAGTACGCAAAGCTAAAACGCCTTGTGGGGTAAAGCGAGTTGCTGCTTCACGGTAACTCTGTGCTGCCTTGACATAAGCCTCACGAAAGGGCAGTTTTTCCTCACGCACTAGACGGTAGGTCTCGTCTGTGGCATATACCTCTGGGCTAAAAGCGCGTAGTAAGAGTTCTTCATGGACATGAAAAGTTCGTAGAAACTCATGTAGGGCAGAAAGCATCATTGCCATTATACGCATGCCTTCTAATGCGGGTTCTTTGCTCAACTGCGCGTCTGCTTGATATCCACTGGGAAGTCCTTTTGTCAATGTGCGTAAGGTGTTACTGTAGCCATCAAAAGTAGCTGCATAGGCGCGTAACAGTTCCAATACATCTGGGTTTTTCTTTTGTGGCATAATACTGGAGCCACTGCACAGTTCTTGGGGCAACGAAAAATATCCTAGTTCGGGTAGTGTGTAGAGTATAAAGTCTTCTGCAAGTCGACTTATGGTAATAGCCACATAGCCAAGAGCGTCTATAACTTCGCATTCTAAGCGTATGCGACTGTTTTGCACTGCTATGACGTTGTTTTGCACCTCGTCAAAACCTAAAAGCGCCGCCGTATAAGCACGATCTAATGCAAGCGGCACGCCATATCCCGCTGCAGAACCTAGAGGGCTGCGATCTACATGGGTAAGGGCAAGGTTTAGGTGTTCAAGGTCGTCTATAAGTTGCTCAGCGTAGGATGCAAGATAGAGGCCTACAGTCGAAGGCATGGCAGTTTGAAGATGGGTGCGCCCTACCATGGGCAGTGTTTTTGTTTTTTCTGCGCGTTCCATAAGCAACCTTAGACACTGAGTAGCCTTACAGCCAAGATATAAAATATGTTCTTTTATGTATAGGCGCATAGCGACTTGCACTTGATCATTGCGGCTACGCCCCATATGTATTTTCTTGCCTACTTCGCCCAAACGCTGGATAAGTGCCAATTCTATGGCGGTGTGGCAGTCTTCCATTTCAGCACTAATATCAAATGTGCCTGTCTCTGCCTCAGAAAAGACTTCGGCAAGAGCGGCGCAAAGTGCCTCGCAATCCTGCGCATTAAGCGCGCCACACCTATGTAGCGTCTTGGCATGTGCCACGCTTGCCACACAATCCGCTTTTACTAACACGGCATCCAAGAGGTAGTTCTTGCCTGTTATAAAGGCTTCTACCTCATGGTTCATATCATACCCTTTGCTCCATAGTTTCTTTGTCATGTGTGTTTCTTAAAGTATACCGCATCATCCGTAACTCTTAGGTATTTCGAGTAATGCTTCACACGTTATAAGTTTCTATCGCTCTGCATTCAGAAACAAAAAACAACTTCTCGTGCTCTGTATCGAAATATTTTTTGAAAATCTGTACCCATCTTCTTACATCAGCACTCTTTTCTTTTAATGATGGTGTGTTTTTTCAAAAAAAGTATGTACCAGCGTGGTTATGGCTGCCAAGGTCAATATTATCGCCGATGCGTAATGCATAGCAGTGTGTATGGTATTGTTTTTATACCAGCGTGAGAGTGTCTTGGTAAATAAAGCCAGACTTGTAAACCAGAGCAGACCAATGCTGCCAAATCCCAATATAATTGCGGGGTACTCGGCGGGGGTACGCGTTATTGCAACACTGGATATCGTGAACATGTCGGTATATATATGAGGGGTAAGCCAAACCATGGCTAATGCCATGACAATACTGGCGGTTTTATTTTTGTGGTGTGCACAAGTTTTTGCGGATATAAATGCCCTCAGTGCGTGGTACATCAACACAAGTATGCCAGCAGTCCCCAATACTTTCTTAAATGTTTCATTCTCACCGATAATGCTGTGTAGTCCATAAACGCCTATCAGTGCAGAGATAAAACCTGAGAGAATAAAGACTGAGGCAATGCCCCAGGATGAGTTATTTGAGAGGCCATGTGAAAGTAGAAGTCCGTTTTGATATATGGCATTGAGTAACAGCCCTGCATGAATGAAAAAACCAAGCATAAATGCATCTATATATAACATATCGTCTCCAAAATTCTTCACTCACATAAGTGTAAGGAATGTTTCTCTAAAATATGATATCATTTTTCTTTGTGGTACAGTCCTTTTTTGTCGAGTCAGTCTGTGATGACCCTGAAGTAATCAACAATAACATTAAGGTTAGTTGTAAATGACTTATAGCATAAAATTATAAATATTTCAAATCAGTGAACTATAAAATTTTGTGGAAAAAGACATTACCAGACCCTTCTGAAGTATTCTTAACTTTATTGGAAAGAAAGATTAGCCTCTGCATGGATTGTCTTTTCAGTTTTTGAGATGCCATTCATAATCGAAGAATTGAATTTTATTTTACCATTGAAGTTTTATAGTGAGGGATTCATGGAACTCTGATACTCTCTACTCTATTATTCAACTCTTCTTTACTG
>JAPEIX020001236.1:0-13165 GCA_026122405.2 Zoanthus sansibaricus
ATAGATAGTACAACCATGCTAGTAAATAACTTAAAGCAACTAATAATATGAGCATTAAGGCTACGTTAGTATCTACAATAGTAGTATAGAAGAAGTACATATATCTTCCATGTATAGATGGAACAACCGTGCTAGTAGCTAACTTGAAGCCACTAATATGGACACTAAGGTCACGTTAATTATACTAGTAGTATTAGAAAACTGATGTCACAGTCAAAAGATGAACCTGTTTAACTGGAGTAGAGCTAGTTTTGAGAGAGAAGAGAATTGTTTACACATTCAGTTTCGGAAGGAGGTTTTTGAGTATAGTTTGTTGAAGTAGTAGTTATAAGTGTAATGTAGAAAAAAAATTAAGTTCCTGTTAAGTATTCGCATTCGTTAAAGAGTGAAACTCTGTGGAATTGTAAAAGAATTTAGAATCATTCGTGAAGAATTAAACCAGTTCTGAATTTTAGTTGCTCGTCAATCAGTTGTATCATGGTGCCGTCTTCCGGGAATAAATATCCCACGTGAAAGGAAGAAAAAGTGTCGGAGACAAACTTTAAAAAAGAATACAAGTTATATTAGTAACGGACACAGATTTCATGTGAACAAGATTATATCTCAGGATAATGAGCTAACAAGTGTTGAAGGGGAGAGTTGTGTATGATACAAGCCGGCAAAACAGAAAAACCAAATCAGCCTTAATGATTGTTTGCTGCCAGGCCCACCCATGACTTCTCTAATTTTCAACATAATATTGCGATTTCGAGTAAACAGAATAGCTCTTGTCAATGATTTAGAAAAGGCCTTTCTAAACGTCGAAATCAACCCAAATTGAAGAGATGTGTTGCGATTTTTGTGAGTGGAAGATGCAGACTCTCCAAATCTACAGGTGCAAACTCTGAGATTCAATCGTTTGGTGTTTGGTCTTGTCAGTTCACCATTTATTTTGAACGCAGTCATCAGAAACCACTTGTCAAAGTATGAAAAGAATGAACCCCAAATTTATTGATATTTTCAATTCGCTCTACGTTGATGATTATGCCTCGGGAAAAAGCTCAGTTTCAGACGGTTTTGAACAATATCAAAAATTAAAAATGTGTTTCCAAAAAGGAGGATTAAATATGAGAAAATGGGCCTCAAACAGTGAAGAATTGAATTAAATGATCGAAAGACAGGAACAATCCGTGCTAGCAGCTAACTTGAAGCCACTAAAATGGACAATAAGGTCACGTTATTATCTATACTAGTAGTATAGTAAGAGTACCTATATCTTCTATGTATAGATAGCACAACCGTGCTAGCAGCTAACTTGAAACCACTAATACGGGCACTAAGCCACGTTAGTATCTATACTAGTAGTATGGTAAGAGGACCTATATCTTCTATGTATAGATAGAACAACTGTGCTAGTAGCTAACTTGAAGCCACTCATATGGTCACTAAGGCCACGTTAGTATCTATACTAGTAGTATAGTAAGAGTACCTATATCTTCTATGTATAGACAGCACAACCATACTAGTAGCTAGCTTGAATCCACTTATAACATCTTTACACAATTAGCTTTTTTACAGCAGCCATGATCCAGTCGAAAGAGATCTAGCTGAACAGACAAAACTAAAATGCTGCTAAAAGTAGAAAAACCTTTACTGGTCATGATACCTAAATTTATTCTTTATGTCAGAGAATTGTATTTTATAAAACGTGACGTAAAATGTTCCTTTAGAGATTGTGGATTTTTCATACATGGTCTTTCTGTACCTGTGCCATTGGAACACGTCACATCTACGTTCCCCAAATAGCCACAAATATTTGAATTGCGTTTACTGTGTGAACAGTCAAATATGCTCCTTTCCGCTCCAGTACAGGCGAACCTATCGAACCATATCTTTCCTTTTCCCCGACCATATCTACCGCAGCAGGCAGTTTGTAAAGCATGGGTGTACCCAAGCATACGACAAACAACGTTGGCGTCTTTGATATCCCAAAAAGTGTCGCATACTGTGCCCCATGTACCATTGTAATAAACTTCAACACGGCCGCTTCCTTGAACATTCGGACCCCTTAAACGAACTGGAAACGTAATAATAATGGAAACTTTATTTTCTTATCACTACAGTTGTAAATCTCGCAACGTATAGGCAATAAACAACTGAAGTGGCTACTTTATTGTTATATGAGTATTATTAGTATCAATGTATATTTACAAGGAATAAAAAAAATTAATAGCATAAAGTAATAATAATAATAATAATAATAAAATAATAACAATAATAATAATAAAAAGTTAGAATCTTAATAGCACTGGGACATCCCAAATCTTATTTCTGCAGCAAAATATAAAATATGTATGAAGCCAAAGATGTTTGCTACTGTATACTTCAAAGGAATACACTCCGCTGGTTGTTTGTCAGACAAACGGTAAAATTCGACCTCAAAACGTTAAAGGTTTAGAAATTATCTTCATTTTAGCAATCTTTGAATTTATTTTAACTACTATGAAGCAAATTGAGAAAAAAAAATGACGACAGAAATAACGATTTGAAAAACAAAAACTCCGCTTAAAATCTGAAATTTACTTCTTAAAAGCGACTAAGGACTGCGTGCTATCGTGAAAGTGTGGCACAAGGTCAAAAAATTGACCTCAACCATTTCTCGTCCAGGGATAACCTACTGTGTCCTAAGAAACGTGATATAAATTTTAAGTTCAGAAGTTTTTCTAATTTCGAAAAAAACTTGAGATACTACGGATGGCTCTTGAAGTGGAAAATCACCAAAATGACGCAGCAATCAAGAGTCAGATTCAAGTCAGCCAAATAAAAAATAGGTCTTAACTCTCCAAGCATATGTTCAAACTTGAAGCAACTTTTACAGTACAATTACAACAAACAAAAATAATAAAAGTTGACAAGAAAACATTTTTTTTAAAGTCTGGCTTTTGTCATGAGTGTCTTGAGCGCAATTCATATTTTGGAGTCGAGATGTCATTTTACTTTAAGCTTCTGAATTTACGGACTGAGATTAGATAAAATATTTTAAATAAGTCATTTCACATTATTTGGTAGTTATGTTTACGGTATAAACATGTGGAAAGTACAACAGTCTATAGCTGATAGTATGTTCCCATTGTGCCCGCGCCGTCGTAAGAATAAGAAAATCATCAACATCACAAAATAATACTTCACATACATACTAGGGGAGTCAGGTTAGCGTAGTGGTCATCATTCGCCCCTCCCACCTTTACGACCCGGGTTTGAATCCTGGGCTCCGCACGTGGCTGAGATTTGTCAATCTCAATCTGACTCGGAGGGTTTTTCTCCGGGTACTCCGGTTTTCCTCCCCTAGCAAAAATCGACTCCCAGCTAATTACATCTGGCTGTGGTGCTGTGCTCCGAGGTCAAAGATTGGCCGTAAAAGCGGCAGCATTTTTGTATGTGTATGTAGCCTGTGTTTGTGTGTGATGATTGCGCCTTTAAAATGATTACGGCTCGACCTCGTTGAGCTGCGTCCTCGTAAATCAGTACAAAACTGCAAGGAGGGCAATTAGCAAGGCTGTTATTTAGAGTATCTAGCTTGCATGGCAATGTTATTCATTTTTAAAATACTAGTGTCAGTGGAAAGTCGATGGGAATGAGAAAATCATAAAATACAGGTAAGTTCGTGTTCGGCTTCACTGAACTAGTCTTTATTAGAATAATTGAATTCAAATTTAAAATAAGCAAGCCATGAAATACACCTAGACACCTTTCCCTTCATTTTCTAAAGGTCGTTGATGACTCTCAGACAAACTTTATGGGCTATGAATGTCTGCCGCAACTGTCATTTCCTGATCAACTGTTATTCTTTGAGTTTGAAAGATTTGATTGCAGTGTTACTGCATTTGCTAGCAACAGTACACCATAACCCAGCATCTCTCAAACGCAACCCCGATATTGGCCTGTTTTTCAAAACCACTAGTTTTGCGTTCGAAGCTCTGTAATAATAAAAAAAATGAGAAAAATTTTAAAAACATGCTGTACTAATATGAAGAATGAAGCTTGCCTTTTAATGGAAAATTATGAATGAAATCAGCTCGCCGAAGCATATAGTTTTTACGAAACTTACCACTCTGAAATTCTCTAGACATTCCGTTATATTGTCATTAATTGAAAGAGCTTTATAACCTATAAGGAACCCGTAGCGATTAAAACGAAATTGTCCCACGTGTCCTTAATCCGTTCGCTAAAAGAGCTTCCACATCTTCCAGTGCTGTCATCTATCTTCTGCGCACCGCGAACCTGACTCTTTAACAAGTCTTTTGAAGGTGCGCAATGCCTTTTGGTTGAGCCTTGGTCCGAATATAAGCAAAATCAAGGCAAAACTTGAAAAATAAACACCTTGACGCGAAAGCAAGTTTTGAAAATTTCATATGAAATTACATCCGGGATACGAGTGGCACATTTTCTATATCCTCACGTGCACTAGTGAAGATATCGCTGACGTCATTCCTTTGTTTTTAATTTGTTTTCCATCTAGTTTTTTTTTTATTTTCGAAACACTCATATCTATGTAATAAAAATAAAATTACACGTTAGCTTGAATATATGTAGTTTATCTTCTCATGGTAATAAGATTTCACTCGTTCGCTGCGCCCACTCGTGAAATATTTGTTCCACACGAAGATAAACTTCTTATGTTCGCGCCACCGTGTAATATCCTCTGTTTATCTTTCGAAAATCTGCGACCCTCAACGCGCAAGCTTTGCAAGCTCTCAAACATGGAAAAATATGTTTCTTTATAGAACTTGCATTATTTTAAAAGTTAACCAAAAAGTATTTTCTGATAATTTTTTCCCCAACACAATGTGGAAACTACCTAAGAATAACCCGAGGCATTGTTTTTATCTTAAATTCTGTTTGATCGCTTAAGGCCGCCGCACACTTTTGCGACAACATGAAACAACATTCAATTTTCAAGGCATGCAATTGAAATCGCAGGTCGTCGCTGGCAGCCACACAAACATGCGTCAATCAGGAATTAAAATAGTCAAGATGGTGACTGTATCTCCCAGATGGGATGCATTGGTTGCTCTTTTAGTCTATGTTGCGAAGAGGAAGAAAATGATCTGAAAGAAAGTGCACTATTTGGTCGAGACAGTGGATTTTGAAGAGATGTTCCCTTGGAGTGGTAGGGGATCTACAAAAAGAACTTATACTCAAAGACAGAGAGAGTTTCAGGAAGTTTTTAAGGTTAACCACTGAATCTTTTCACTTTGCTAGCTAAAATTTTCGAACCAATTATAAGGTCAGTCTCCACTGACCGTGGAGTTGTGCTACTCAGTGTGGCCGCCATCTTCGTTTACAAGCATTGCATCACGTGATTAAAATGTAGTTTATCATTTGTGGTTTCGAACATTTAGTCGAACGTTGTCTCGTGTTCAACGCACACATGTGCGGGGAGAAGCAATTACTGTTTACACCGTAAACAGTGTGCAATAAATAACTTGAACTTGAACTTGAACTTGAAATTACGCGCGAAAAATATCAAACATGTTTGATCCATGCAATTTATATTTCATGCGAAAAAAGACGCGTCCGAGGCTATCGCACACGATGAAATCAAGATGAGATTAGATGCAATTTTGATTGCATGCGTTAAAAATTGCATGTTGTCGCAAAGGTCTGCGGCGGGCTTAATTCTAGTAAAGATAAACTAAAAGCAAAGAGCATCAAGATAATATATTTGTTGTTACTAAAAAGAATGTAGTTACGGCAGCTGTGACATAAAATGTATATTACCCTACAGGTCAACACTGTGATCTTAGTGTTGGTAATTCGCAACTTGATGGGAACTAGAAACATAAAAAACAAAAGTAAAGCTACCAAGCTTCGGACTGGCGTTAAAGCCATGGCTGTTGTTTTGCCCTTGCTGGGTATCACTTGGATTCTTGGTATGCTGTCATTTGGTCCAGCGGCTGTCGTTATCAAATATCTATTTGCAATCTTTAACTCGCTTCAGGGGATGATGATATTTGTGTTTCATTGTTTGTTGGATAAGCAGGTAGGAGAATTTTCTAAATTAATATTTGCTAGAGTAACATCTGCTAGTATAACTATAGTCTTCAGTAAATATGACACAAAACTGCTTTGTAATGCGTTTAGTGATTGTTACTGTTACTGCAACAAATTTCAGTCACAAGGACTGCAGTATCACACAATCATGCACTTAAATGTCAAAGCATATCTGTCAAGCATGCGCACTGATCCATTTAAGTAGCATGTAAGTGACTGTGTGATACAGTCCGTATATCATAACCCAATTAATGACCTCGCTTGCCATACGAGTTCTCGTGGTTCAGTGATAGAGCATCCGACTAGTGTACAGAAGGGCGTTGGCTCGATTCCTATTTGAAGCTCGTTTTTTTCTGATTTCTTTGTTTACTGATCGCCATTTATTACTAATAATATTAATAGTAGTTGTAGTAGTTATAGTCGTTGTCGTAGTAGTAGTAGTTGTATTAGTAGTAGTAGTCGTAGTAGTAGTAGTCGTAGTAGTAGTAGCAGTAGTAGTAATAGTAATATAGTAATAGTTATAGTAATAGTAATGGTAATAGTACTAATAGTAAAAGTAATAGTAGTAGTAGCAGTAGTAGTAGTACTTAACACTAACACTAATACTAACATTAGTAATAATACTAATACTAACAATATAGTATAGTATTGAAAAGATAATGGAAGTTAATCTAATTTTACCCTTTGCTTTTAGGTTCAAGGAGCTTTAAAACGAAAGCTACAAAAAGCTGCGAATGGAGGCAATTTGATTAGCAAAGCTTCAACCCAAACTCCTGTATCAAGCACTTTTCTTAAAAATAAGAGATTTCGTCTTTCATTTAAGCTAAGTAAGAAATTTTTCCTTATTAAATATTAATAATAACTCAAAATTTTAATAGAGAGATGTAGCTGCTTAGGCGATATTTTTTTGTCACGTTTGCTCCGTTTTTTCACTGTTTTGTAACTTTAGTTAAATGCTGAAAACAGAATCACTTTACTTGGTCAAAATATTTGCTAATGATTATGTTTGATCATTAGGACAAATCATTGTGAGTTTAAACTAGAGTAAACTTCAACTGATGAAATATTTCAATCTGAAAAATTATGCTGTTTTGAAGTACTAACAGGAAATGAGCAACAAAGAGGGGCAATGCTTACAAACCTATCAGCACATTAAGCAACTTGTTTTCTACGCCTAAAGACAGATGCGAGAAACAACAAACACGTAACGCTGTTTATAAATCTTGCCAATCTTGGCAGCTGCTTTTATAAATGAGGTTACTATAGCTTCATGGCAAACTGCTAGATCATTAAGCACAAGGAAAACAGAACATTAAGGATCGGTCAGAAAATATGATATTTCTTCAAAAATTGCGCAACACACTATAAACACCACTAAACACAACATGGATTTCGAAAATGTAAAATTATGGCGCGTATAAGATAAACTCAGAAAGACTCGTTTTCTTAGAAGCGTGCAGGTATTCTATAGAGGACCCAAATTCTGGAAATGATCATATCAGCGTGCCTGACATCTACAAGTCATTGTGTAAACAATAGGCGGCTTTGTTTCTATTGTACATGCCATATGCAGGTTTGCATCAGAACTTTTCACTATCTACTGATGAAGAGCAAAGTAAGATTCAAAACGTTTAGAGATTTTCATCAAATATGCTTTCAATCAGAGTCAAACAACTTTTATCTAAAGGGAAACAATATATAAGCGGCAATTTCTGTCTCAATTTTGCTGTTTCTGTTGTGTGTATATAATCGAAAGTTTCTTTCCACATTTTCTCATTGACAAACCTTAGAGTTCTTAATAGAGCATTAAAAAAAGGGTTTTGGATTTTCAAATTGCTTTGCAAAATAACTTTCTTTTGATAATGACTATCCTAAGTTTATTTACAAAGAAAGTACGGATTAGTATTTAATGGTTTTTCCAAGATTATCAGTTATCAAAATATTTGGCTCACGAACATGTACTTTTTTAGTTGGTTCTTCAAAGACAGCAAAAGACGAATACCAACTACTTGCAATACAACCCAGGGAGAGGAAACTCACCACGGTAAGATTACCTAATACCTAAGGTATTACCTATGCCTGCTTGAAATTAACCCAAGGAGAGGAGAATCACCTCACAATACTTACTAGATAGGTACCTACCTAATAGATATATTTAACAATTAGACCTCGCGGACAAATGGACTACGAGTCAATAGTCGAGGCCGTTTGCCGAATGGGCTATTCAAACTCGCAGTCCATGAGGCCGAGAGGTCTAATTAATTTAGCATAAACCTACTAATTGGTCAAAAAAGGATATACAAATTAAATTATCGATGAAACCCTCTGATATTATAGCAAAATAGCGCTCATTACTATTTTGATCCGCTATCTTTTCTTTATACGTATATACTAGTAGGCTATCACAATTAGACCTCTAGTAGAGTAGCCAATCAGAATGCAGGATGCGTGTTAGACCGTTAGCTTCCTGCCTGATGATCGCCTTGCGGCGTGAAACTCAGAGTAGCGACAGCCACTTTTGCCTGCATTTTTTTTTTTTTTAGTTTATCGCTCTACCGATAATAGTATTGAGCACTCTTTACGTTCATGCCATAGTGTAAGCAGGAAGAAATTGATATGAAACGTTAGGCTGAAATTTATGCTAACGCATAGAGCAGCCTAAAAACGCTTGAAATGACCTTCACGTAACACGAAGTTTGTCATTTTGAGGGTATTTGGTTAACGTGTCCCACTAGAGCTGGCCCACCTTTGGTAGACATTGCTCCTACTGCACCCTCCTCCGGCAGCCAAGTGGATCTTTTTTGTGGAACCATCCCAATCGCCCTCTATTCTAATTTATTAGAAGAAAAATGTTTTTGATGTGTTATTTGTGTTTTTTTACTTGCAGTCAGAGAAGTAGTGTGCCCATAGCAAAAGGAGCTTTATTGGATTGTTCAACATGGATTTGGTGAAGAAAACGTTTCTTCACTTAAAGAACAAGTACAAACAATAAAAACGTAATGCTTGTGAGATGTAGACAAAAACACAATCTCACCAATATGGATAATGCATCGTGTGTAGTAATACTGAGTACTTTCAGATACCAAGTAATAAGTACTTTCAGATAATAGGTACCGGTCTTTTTGTAAAAGCTTTAATTTCCATGTTCAATAAAAAAGGTGATAATAAATGATAAATAAAAGCTTGTACCGCGCCTACACATACAGTTCTAAGAGCCTTACAAAAATATAATTATGAAAAAATATATAGACGATATTACACGGTGGCGCAAACATATGAATTTTATCTTCAAGTGGTAAAAATATTTCACAAGCGAGCGCAGCGAAATTAAGTTAAATTATTCTTACACTACATCTGTTACAAGCACGCGATATTTGTATTGCCTGAATATTATCCTCGTACGGCTCTATAATGCTGCCGCCTCGCCAGCCTCGCGTCTTCCCTCGGCTTGCTCGTTGGCAATTACGAACTAGCACAAAAGACTTTGTAAAACCAGTTGTAGCCTTTGTCCTGATGAGAGCATGTACGTTTTGCTTTTCAGTCCAGATGTCAGAATAAAGTCAAGACCCTTGTACAAAAGCGAGTGCTGGATTATTTCTCCGACAGCCAGTTAATAAAGTCGTGATACATTTGACAAAATCAGTCAAATTACTGTTTTAGCATTACGCTGTATTGCAAGGATTTGGATAATAATAAAACGCGATGCTTCTTCTGAAGAATGCCTTGAAAGCTTTGATAAACTAACAAATTATAGTTTATTCTACAAACAAATTATACTGGTGGTAATGCAAAAGTTATGAACAATATCGACTTTCACCTTGACATTTCAGGCTTACATCATTTTAATACTTAGTGCTGAATTGGAAGTATGCTGCCTTTGGAATAAAATAACAGAAATTTTGACAATTCCAAAGTTTCATGATCTTGTCATTCATCGTCATTCATCCACTCACTACTTTTAACATTACTTACATTTTCATATCTTTAGCTTTTTTTTGAAGCTCTAATAATTAGTTTAGAAAAAGTTTGAATGTTTAAGAATTTTAGTCGACATTTAAGTGAAAAATACCCTTGAAGTTTTATTCAATCTCAGTTCAAAATCAAATACAACATATATCTGTTGCTAACTCCTGTATTCGCAGAATTGCTTGTATCACCTACAAATAACAAGTAACATTAACCACAATTATGTAGTAAATTTTCAAAACCATACATGTAATAACAACCACAAATGTTTATTATATTTGTGGGTGATGCATCCCTTAACCCTTTCTGTCCCAGTCTGAGGCGCATTATGATGCTTGCATTTGTTTAGTTGGTGATTAAAACAAGAATTTTGACTATTACTTACTTTAAATTGAATAGGGAAATTAATGAGAAACAAAGCAAAGTTCAGTTGTCCTCACACCAGCCCGTTTCAGCTGTAATAGGAAATAAATTCTCTTAGAACCCTTTTTTAGCACAGCATCAATGTGCGCATCTTCTTCACTAGTACTGAGGGCATTTACGGTTTTTAATATATGTGAGCCGCTGTTGCGGACTATCAAAGACCCTCAACTGTATGACCCTGTATACATATATTTGTAAACAGGTTCTGAAAGGTCCCGAGGGGAGAACTTGTATATATATGTATGTGTGTCTTAGTACGAACAGCCATGGGCCTAACTTGCGGCCTTGAGGGACAGCAGCTGGGATGTGACTCCACTGAGAAAATTAATGATCTGTAAGTTTCACCCTCTGCTTTTGATTGGTCAGGAAATCTGTTGGCGGCTTGATGTTTAGGTGTTTCAGTTTGTGTACAAGTATTTCATGTTTTACTAAATCGAAAGATTTCCGGAAGTCAAATAAATAACCCACACACTGGCAGCATTTCCATCAGAGGATTTTGACCATTAGTGGAGCATGGAAATCAATGCCATAGTAGCGGACGATTTATCGATGCCACCGTATTGATTTATGTCAATTACTGATTTAATAGCTGGCTTTAGTTCTTTCTCGATGACAAACTCTTAGGCGACTTTCAAAATTACAGGGGTAAAGGAAATTTGTCTAGGGTCTTTGTTGTGATATCTTTGACAGGCTTGGATTTTGAGATAGGAACCACGTTGGCCTTTTTTTGCTGGCTTGTAGCTTAGACAATTTACTGTAGACTGCTGAGGGTTGCACTTGGATGGGTTGATGATTGTGCAAGGGGATTCGGAGATCACTGACCAAAATTGGACAGTAGTTTTGCATAACGGCAACAAACTTACCATTGATTTTGTCAGCTAATTGTTCTAGGATTAAGTTATCAGCGTTAGGTAGAGAGGTAGATGATTTTTGCATCGCGCAAATTTGTTTGGTTTGTTTCCGCCATTTCTTGGTGTCCTTAGACTTTGCATGTTGCACTTTTTCTTGGTAGAAAGATCTTCGAATGAGCTTACGTTCCCTGTTCACTCTGTTACGGTACATCTTAAGAAGACTTTCTTTTTCATCACGCAGCGCTTTCTGCCTTTTAGCGATTACATGGTTGAGCGCCTCACCGACAGCACACGCAAATTCTTCCGCTAAATTTTTATGTCATTTATTCCTGTTTTAAGGGCTCAGATAATCGCTTCTAGGTTAAAATTTCTTACATTTGAAACATTACTATGGCTCTAACGTATACACGATTAACTTTGGTGGGTCTTTCTTCTGGTCTACAAAATAATCTTCTGCATCCAAATTTATGGCGTTCGCTGACTCAGCTTGGGATCTCGAGAATCAAACCTATGCAACAAGGCTGCAGATCTGGTCTACGAAAACTTCGCACATCAAATCAAAGGGATTTACTTCTTTCGTCTGCTCCTACATCCAACAACCCAAATTATGTTAGATCTTTACCGTCTTCTATAGATTTTTTCCAAGATGAAGGAAATTTGCATAATTTTTCTACGACCATATTAAATATTCACGATAACACCTTTCCAGTCAGTGACAATAGCAGCATTCCTGAGGCTGATGCGAGATACAGTTGTATTACCGCCTAAATCACAGATCGTCTAAAAACAAATCTGTCATCTCAAGGCTCTCATCCTGTAAACTTGATCCAAATACGTCCTAGTGTCCTACGGTCATCATACAAATTTTCTGGATCTTTATTAGCTTCTGCAGACTTTTTCCAAGATGAAGGAAATTTGCATAATCTCTCTACGATTACATTAAATATTAAAGATAACACCTTTCCATTCAGTGACAATAACAACATTCCTAAGGCTGATGTGAAATACAGTTGTATTACCACTCGAATCTCTGATCGTCAAAAAACAAATTTGGCATTTAAAAACAACTTTCAAGGCTCTCACCCTGCAAACTTGATCAAAATACTGAACATGCTGATAAGCTGTGAGAGAGATTTGGGGGTTTCCAAAATTTCACCACATGAAACCACAAAACGTACCTGAAACATCGTGAAACGGCGTCACCGGGACCACAGATGGAATGTCGTGTGCTCGATGCCATTGGCAATTTAAGTCACGATTTCCAGGATTTTATTCAAATTCATCATGTCCTAGTAGTTGAAGAAAAATAATGCGCCATTATTAGTATTATCATTATCATTATGATCGTTGTCATTATGGTTATCATCATTATCACTATTCTGATCTATCTATCTATTATCACTATTATTAGTCGTTCTCTTCCCTTTTTGGTAGGGAATGCCCTTCAACATATGTGACGTGGTCGATGGCTGCCCGAAAAATCGCCAGGATCAAAGCTGAGGAGAGGGTCAAGACATCGGGGGGATGTGTCCTGGGCCCCGTGAAACATTTATATATGAGAGATATATTTAAATAAGTAAATAAATATATATGTATGAGAGATAGATAGTCTAGATAGATAGAGAGATTAGATACATGTTCTAGATAGATAGAATAGAATAGAATAGAAAAGAATAGACTAGAATAGAATATAATATAATAGAATAGAATTGAATAGAATAGAATAGGATAGAATAGAAAAAATAGAATAGACTAGAATAGAATATAATAGAATAGAATAGAACAGAATAGAACAGAATAGAATTGAATAGAACAGAATAGAACAGAATAGAACAGAATAGAATAGATAGAATAGATAGAATAGATAGAATAGATAGAATAGAATAGAATCG
>JAPEIX020001317.1:0-13164 GCA_026122405.2 Zoanthus sansibaricus
TGTTAATTTATTGGATTTAATGAAAAAAACACAATGTTGTGTGACAAGTGCATGTTCTATTGTTATGCAAATGAAGCACCCTTCTGCTTTCGGGACCTGGCGAGAACACTGTTTGAGGGGTTTGACAGTACTACTAAAAGAGATTTAAGAAGATGAAATTTAATTTATTTTGCAGCTAGATGAAATTAAGCTAAAATATAGATCACCTTTAGAGTATTGGCTATTTCCCTCTTAGCCATCTCCTGTTGTAATGCTGCCACACCACTACCTAACTGAGCAGCAAGATCAGGATTGGACTGCAACAACATAAGTAGCATCTGATATTGCCTGTGGCACGATGACAAGAAAATAAAACCACTGATGAGAAAATAATCTCAAACGTTCATCACATTTTTGTACAACAGGATGTGAAAGAATGCTTATGGTTGGAAGATTATGAAACCTCTTTCCACAACTTTTCATAACACACAACATGGCCAATAGGGTATATACTCTTTTAAGCTATTGCTAGGTGCCAACGTAGCACAAGATAACAATTCAATAGTGATGCATGCTGTGCAATATTCCAATCAAAGCAACCTTTATCATTACATAAGCCAAAAGATAAAAAATGCATAAGGTACAGAACTATAGATCTGTTAAGCGTCAATCTTGCCCTGAATTTGAACACCTGAGCTTGGTATCACACAAATAAACTGAGTTTATTAAAATTAAATCAAAATTTTTTAAGTAAACTAACTAGCTTGTTGACCAATGGGTTTGACTGTTGCTGTGGCTCCTGGGTGTCAAGAATGAAAACTAATGAAGTTTCTTTTTGCCTCATGCCAAGAAATCAAAGAAAAAAGTAACAATAGACTTGTTTTATATTCATTAAGCAATTAAACACTATGATTTGCCCATCTGAGAACAATAAAAGTGCACAGTAATTCACTCCCTCAACAAATAAATAACAAACTGTCTATAATTTATTATGTCATAGAATGTCAGATTAATTACAGTATCAAGTTTTATTGTTGAACTGAGCATTGAACACTTTCCAATGCTATAAGCCAGCCAATACTGAAGACTGTACACAAAACTGTCCAATATAAAACAGAGGGTACAATATGCATTAATTACACCAATTTTTAGATAAATCTGTTTAAAAAATCTTTCTTAACTAAATAAATTATAATAAATATTATTTTAATGTTTTATAGCAAAAAAATCAAAATTAATGATGAAATGGTAAACCTTTAAAGGAAAGTTACTGTATGTTGTCTGATTCAAAACATATGCTTTGAAATAAATACATTAACAGTTGGGTTAAATTACCCAACATTCTTTAATAATACCTGATATCCATTTGTGGTTTGGTGGCTTTCTTCAGGTCATCTACTGTCTGACACTGTTGTGTTATAAGGTCTATAACACCGGAAATGTTACTCCTGCAATGTAATGTAAACAGAGTCCAAAACAAAAGTAGATAACATAATTTTTACATGATAAACATGAATAAAGATGTGTTTGATAAAAGTGAACAAAACAAACTATTACAAGTGTTAAGCTAAAATGGCTGAAACCATGTTTTTAAACTTTCCTCTTTTAGCAGCCTTAGCTAGAAGAGATTCTACAAAAGATTTAATAGCTCTACAATGCAATTTACTGGCACAACACTCTACCTAAAATTCAGTTTCAAAATTATTTTGTCTTTACTTACTAACATTATCTGACACCACAGCAGTTTATAAACATTACAGTAACGCAAAGTAGAATACCAAACACAATAAATGCTTACCTTTCCTTGACCTGAGCTGGGTTTCCTGGGATTGAGATTCTGTGCAAGGAACGAAATGTGTTTGTAAAATCTGATCCTGAAATAGTAAGGAAAAGATTGTTTAAAACTAATTAAAACTGTTTTTATCTTTGTTCTTGAAATATCTTTAAAATAACTTATAATAATTAATTTTGGACTTGACTGCTGTGAAAACTGTAAATCAAAATAATCTGTAGCCACTTTATAAAATTTCAAGGATTCTTTGTGAATCAAATATTAATTAACACTCTTATAATAATATATTATTAAGATAAAGGCAGCCCATACGTAAGTGCAAGACAAATTAACATTCCAATACAAAAAAATATTTTTATTTTAAAACAAACATTTATTTCAGTCCAAAAACACATTTATTTCCATTCAATAATATTTATGTACAAAACTATTCAATACAAATATACAGTTTCAGAAACATATCTCAAGAGTCTTTGCAGAAATATATTTCTGCTCGATCTTTTACACAATTTATTTCATTTGTTGTATATTGCTGTATTACCAATCTGCATGTAATATAATACACATTCAGAAGACTGTGAGGTCATATTTGAACAATAAATTTAGATTTAATAAGCATTAGGGTCATCCAGAATTCTGAAAATCCTCCTGGAGTATTAAAGCACTTTGCTGTCACCAACTGTGAAGTCTAGCTGTTGCATAGGTTTCTGTCTGGGCTATGGAAGCAGGGATGTAAACAAAGAGGGAACCCATGAAACCAAAATAATCATTGACTTAAAAAAACATTCTTTAATTAAGGTTTCAAGTAACAAACCTGTTTGATGCATTGTTTCCAGCAGTGACTCAACAAGTTCTCTAAAATTGATATTTTTTTAAATATTAATTTTTAATGCTGCTCAACGATAAATTTACACAAATTAAAGGTTTTCAATTTAAACATTTAAAACATATCATTTTACCTGATTTGTTGCAACTCTGGCCATCTGTACTTTTATTCTTTTTATTATAATTACAGTTAGTAGAAATAACTATTCTCAAAGTATTAACCTTTATCCTGCTAAAAACTATTTCACATAAATTAAAATTGTCCTAACTTTTGAACTTGTTGATGAAACCTTATTAAATGAACATTCATATTCTAATTGTCTTTGCAATCATAATTTAGAAATGTGTATGGTTTTGTCTAATCCTGAAGTTTTCATTTTTTAAGAAAATTGAATAATTTGGCTAGTCTAGCAGGACAAGGGTTTTAACAAGTAGCTAGTGCAATTGAAATTGATAAACTAACTATTGAACCCTAAACATTTATTATCACTTTAACATCACTATACCTCGCTGCTGTCATTACAGACAGGATTCAAATAGCAATAGATTTTGTCCTTGAAAACTGGTTAACTTTATAACTACACAATGTCATCTATTCCATTAGCATTTTAATTTATTATTAAACTACAGAAGTATAGAATAATCTGTTATTTTGATGATATATAATTAAGGTAATACAAAACTATTACATTATAAATACCCTACTAAAAGTTGCCCCATTAGTTAACAGTTTGGATATTCTCAAACCTTGAGCACCAAAGATGTACTCAAAAACATCTCAAGATCTAAGTTCTATATAAACAATTTTTTTCAAAATATAATGAAACACTAACAACAGTATTAGGAAGGTCCAATTTTGATTTAATATTGAAAGCACTATAACACAATGTAACACCTTTTGTAAAATTTATAAAATTCATTGATCTGGCTAACTATGATGAAAATGGTAATATTTAATGTAAGATTTAACACAACTAAAACATCTTTCATTTCAGGTAAACAATTTTCAAGTAGTTAAACCATAAGATGAGACCTTATCAACAATAAAAGATGAAAGACCTGGATTAAAATTGAATTGTGAAAGAACATAGTTTGTAGCTAGCTATATTTATATACTTAATTAAATAAATGTACAATAACTTAGTCACTAGTAAACAATACTCTATATTGAAGCACTTCTTTAGTCTAAGTGGAAAAGGAAATGATCTACTATAATAACACTTACTCATCTTCAGGCAACTCGTGTCTCACAAGACCAAGCTGGTGGACAAAAGAATAAAACATTATTTAAAACCACAATAGTAAATGAGCCCTCTGGTTGAAAGTATTGAATTTAAAAACGAGATTTTGGTGGCCAGACTACAGCCTGCAATGTGTTGTTACAATAATTAAATAAATACAAATGACTTTTGTTTATAGTTACTAATGAACTGCGCCTACGCTTCAATTAAGAGTGACAAAAATTAGATATGACATTTTTCAAATTTGTACAAACACTGTTCCGTTTGTTTAACAAAAAATGGTATTGCCGAATGTTTGGAATTAATTTTAGCATTAAGCGTGAATGCACACAGCATTCCAGGATTCTGTGAATGTAACCTTCTTATCAAGGAGCTTGCTGTTGGCAAAATCAACAACATTTTATTATGTAAAAGGCTTACAGAACCTTTCAAACATCTCCTAAATCCCTGCAGTATTCAAGTTTCTACAAAACTAGGTAACATCCCATTTAACCAATCCAAAACATGTCACCATGCATGGCACAAATAATATTGCAAGGTCTAATTTTCAACAGTCCTATAAAATGAGTTACTGATCTTATGTTTTGTTGTCTTGCTACATATTGTAAAGGAATATACTTTAAGTATTTTTTGTTGGCATATAACAAGCTGAACTAGACCATAAAATCGTATGTATAATATATTACCTTCTTTCTCATCTTGCTCATATAGCAGGCTTTGTATTTTGTGTCATAGCTGGAAAAACAATAATCATTGTCTTATAACTATGTAGTTCATAATTAACAACTATCCCCCAAGGGGGGGGTAAAAAGTGGTGGATATATACCGAGATGCTACAGTAAATGTTGAGGTATATACATGTATAGAGCACTAGCTAGACACTGACCGAACTGGGGGATAATTGTTTTAGTATTTATCAAAATAATTAGATAAAAATGCTTTATTTTCAGAGAAACATTCACAATGTAAACCTTTTTTCTATTTTCAGTGCACATGTTTCCTGTCATTTTGACTTCTACCTCAAAATCAACTAATAGTCTTGAATATCAAAAATTATGATACTGTAGCTAATTAGAGTTCACAAAAAAATATTGATTGCTTTGGTAAATGCTATGAAGAAAATTTATTATTTTTTAAGAAAGGTAAAACAAAAATTGTTCATGAAAATTAGTGTCAGCCTAGCAAAATTTCAGTGATCGATGGTCTTTTTTAACATTATATGTCAATAATTTGATTCACCTCACGGTCAATGGAAATGTAACATATACATGTGCAATGTTATTAAGCTGCACAACAATTTTCAAAATTTACAGACTGATGTAAAGAGACTTACAGTTCCTCGAGAACTGCTGTTGATCTTTCAATTGGAAGTGCATCTTGAATAGCCTCAGCAAATTTCAAAAGATTCCACTTGCACATTTCAGGTTGGTTCTTGTAAGAATATCGGCCTTGATCATCTAAAATATCAAAACTTTCCTTAAAAAACCTTAACATTTAGTTTCCAAATCTTGAGATTTAAGAAACACTGAAGAAAATTAAAAAACTGCAAATTTATGACAACATTATATTGAAACAATACTTTATTCTAACAATTTATAATTGAATATATTGTTGCATACAGTGTATGACACAGCACATTAATAAAGGTAAGTCAACCTTGCCCCACACTCTTGGCCAGTGAAAAAGTACTTTGAATCAAAGACAGCAGTTAAATGATAAAACAAGATCCTGCACATAGCATATACTGGGTTCCCTGTGAGGCTGTCAGTATTCCTAGCCATAGGAAAAATGAAATAGATTTTTGACACAACAAAAGACGTTTTTAACGTTTCCAGGCTGTACAAGTCTAAATTTACCAAGCAAATTTTATTTTTTATTCTGTGTTAAAAGTTTACAAAATTATACAACCTCACTTGAATATAAGTAGAGCAAATTAAAGCCTTATTTGTAATAATATAAATTAATACATCTGGAAAACAGTGACTAACATAAATTGCAATTGTTATAATTAAAGAAGATAGATGCTCTGAATGTACCTTTCAGAAGCAATTTATAGCTTACTGCATTAATTTCTCTAAAACTTGGAACTTTAATTAAGTCAAACAATTAATACTTAAATATTGCAAATAAGAATTGGACATTGCAATTTTCAACATAATTATTATTGTTTTCGAAAGTCAAGCAATGTTATGTTACTACTTTTTATTTTAATCAATTTTATCAATTCTACAGTTAACAAAGAAAACAAGTTAAATATTAAATAAACCGAAATTGGGAAAAACAATTGCAGATACATTTTGTAAATCAATATGAAGAATTGTATCAAAAAATTCTATAAAACAATGGATGTTTGTTAGCATCCATTGTATAAAAAAATTTTTTAATACAATTTTCACTGAACTGAAAGAAAAATAAAAAAAAGTAAAATAATAAAAAATCATCAATTTTGTTGAAGTTAACCTTTATTTTGAAAACCACTTTTTTCAGCTAAAGTCCAAGGAAGACAGTTTTAGTTTCAACTCAGATTTGAGTTAATTCTGGTTTCTGTTCAAGTTCATATTTTGGTAGGCCAACTTTTTTTTCAGTTCTTATTTCAAACCTGGATCTGTTTTCATATTAATTAGATTGATTTTGTTTGTTAGCATCCACTGTTTTATAGAATATTTTGATACAATTTTCACTGAACTGAAAGAAAAATAAAAAAAAGTAAATAATAAACAATCATCAATTTTGTTGAAGTTAACCTTTATTTTGAAAACCACTTTTTTCAGCTGAAGTCCAAGGAAGACAGTTTCAGTTTCAACTCAGATCTGAGTTAATTCTGGTTTCTGTTCAAGTTCATATTTTGGTTGCTGTAAATGTAAGCAGCCATGGACAGCTGTTTCAGCCTTGAAGCATCATCAGCATGATATAACTTCAGCATGGCAGAGTATCAGCATGGAAGAGTATCAGCATGACCTATAAAGGCTGAAACAGCTTTCCATGGCTGCCAGCATTCACGCTCAATATTATTATGCTACATTCAAAGGGTAAAAGTCTGCTACCAACATAGTGCCTATTACTGTAGCTTCAATTTAGCTACGTGCTATTTATACTTGATGTTGATTTTTACACTCACACCTCACAACCTTTGCACTTCTAATATATCTTAAGTTAAATGAAAGGAGCTCAGCCTGTTTGCTAGCCACTATGCTATGCAGATGTGACCTAAAAAGGCTGAAACAGCTGTCCATGGCTGCCAGTGGCATAGGCAGCCCGTAGGCCTGCAGGCCTGGGCCTTCAAATTATTTTGAAAAGAAATAAAATAGTATGGAAAATTTATTTTAATTATATTAAATGAAAAGACAGAGAAACACAATATTAAAAAATTTCTAGGGTAAGCATGCTCCCAGACCCCCCTGAAACGATCACGCCACAGCGCTCCCAAACAGCAGCTTGCACCTTCGGCATTTGCTTGGCCATGGGCCTGCAAAATTTTCAAATCCTGACTACGCCAGTGGCTACTAGCATTCAGGTTCACCGTTATTATGGTAGATTTATCCTGGCCTAAAGTTAGCTATTAGCACATTTGTGCAACCTATATATACTTCTTTAAAACAGAAATTATTTTAAGGAATTGCACTTATACTTAAAACCATTTTCCTCCAATAATTTTTGTTTAGCTTACAAATATAAAAGAGACGCACCTGAACCATTACACACGTGACTTGGATCAAAAGTGTCTAAGAACCCAAACGGACCATAATCAATGGTCAAACCAAGAATACTCATGTTATCAGTGTTCAGCACCCTGTTGGTCATCAAAACAAATTCATCACCTTCAATATTTACAGTTATAGTAAAAGTTTAAAAATAATAACTGAATTTGTAAGCCAACTCATGGATAGTGCCACTTGATAGGCCAACTATTATTCAGCTCTTATTTCAAACCTGGATCTGTTTTCTTATTAATTAGATTGATTTTGTTTGTTAGCATCCATTGTTTTATATAATTTTTTGATACAATTTTCACTGAACTGCCTCTTTTTTTGCTTGCCTGGGAACCAGCTTTAAAGAAAAATGTACACTGGGTGTTATTGGTGTGTGAACCAGTGGTGAATTCCTGATTAGGTCAATCACATAGTGTACAAATAGAAAAGGACAAAGGTATGATCCTTGACAAGTGTACACAAAGTCTGATGTCGTATTTTGTTCAGGGGATGCACCGTTTAAAGTAGCATGCTGGCATCAGTCATATTGATTAGATATGAAACATAACACAGGTGCCAGAAAACGAATTCCGACAAGCCAAAGTTAAAATTAAATCAATGAAATTATGGTTAGCCATGCATGTCAAATATTGTGCAGAAATCAAGTTTCAGTACAAGAAGTTTATAATGTTTATAAATGAGTTAATCATTTATATTTAAGATGGGATTTTACTGTACTTTATAATGTGTGAGCTACTGATTGTTTGTGTAAAACATACTTTACCAAATCCTTTCATATATAAAAAATATTACATTAATTATAAGCATTATTGTTACTTTGCATTTACCTAGTATATCAACTTTTTTGCATTTTGAGAAATTGTCTACTGAAGGAAATATAGTGAAGTGACAAATTATGTGGATATTATTTATAATACCAATTGGATATCTAGAACAAATTAGGTCTTAATGTGAGCATGTATTTGGACATGCAAATGATGAGCCAGAGTTTGAGGGATTTTAGTATTTACAAAAAGGCACAACATGTACAGCTAGTCTATTTTACTATTTAAAGTAAAACCATAATTTTCAAATATGCATACAGCTACTTTGAAAAAAGAAAATCAATTTTACCCATGACAGAACCCAACACACTGCCACTCTGCAACAAGGGATGCAGTCAAATGAACCACTTGCTTGTAAAAAGCAAGATAGCGCTCTTCAGCTGTGTCTGGATGAGCTTCATACACCTTAAGTATGCAAACAGAAGTACCATTCAATATAAGGAGCAAACCAAAACTTATAGATATGTTTTGTACTGAAATTTTAAATTTACATTGATTTCATTTACATCACCTAATATTGCCAGCTCATCATGAACAAGACAGAAGCAAAAAAATAATAATTTATATGGTGTCTTTTAGGCTTTTATGTGTCATGTTATTAAAACTATAATAATATTCTTTACGGTTTTCACCTAATAAAAAGTTAAAATCCAGAGCTTTCAGAACAAGCCGGTGACCGCTGGAGCTACGCCAGCTAGTTCACATTTCGTCACTGGCTACTTCTTCCTGATGTGACGTATAAAAAGTCCAACAATTTGGCGATTTTGTAAGATTGAGCTTTGATTAAAATAAGAGTACTTTGATTGGAATTGCATTATTTTGATTTGTTTAACATAATCCCTTAAAATGTTGAGATGATGGATGTCACATCTGGTTTATCTATGTTCACAACTGCCTACTTTTTTGGAGTTGTAAAAGTTTAATTCAAAACATTCTGAAAGATCTGAAAATCTTCACGTTTCGGCTGGACTTGTGGCAGCCTGAACAGGTAAAAGTGTTTAAAACTGGATAACAATTGGATATAAATAAGTAAAAAAACTACTGTATTCTGTATCTGGTTAAACAATGGTGGAAATTCAAGTGGAGAAGTTGTTTGTTTCTTTAAGTATGTAAATCCATGTGCAACTTAATTTGTTAGAATCGTCTCTATTGAAGTTATTTTATATATCTTATAGTTTTAAAATAATATATATTTATTTAACATTTACAATGTTTGCTACTTTCACTTTGGCTCTGTAAAGAGCTATCCGATCTTTCCTACTAAGTGATAACCCTTGGAGAATATTTTTTCTTGGTTCTGGAAAAGACTTGTTTAGTGGATGTTTCCACTGCTCCAGTCTGTCTACTGATGGTTATTTATTTATCAAGCCAATTGTTGTTATATAAAGCTGTTATTTGACTTGAGCCTCCATTGCACTTCTGAAGACTGTAGAGTGAGTGTTCAATCATTGTCATTCAACTGTTTGTCTTTCTCAACTCTTGTGCTAGTCCCTTGTCTGAAGGGTGTTGGTGCAGTACTAGCTATCTTGTAAAGAGCTGGTAGTGGTGAACATTGCTTTTAGTGCATCAATCATGGTAAACCTTGCTTAGTTTGAGAAGTGTGTACAATTAAACTGGCAGTATCATAAATTTGTATTGGAAGCAGTCTATCAACCTATTTTGTCTTAAAGTTGGGCAGGCAAGGAAGAAAAAGAGCAACAGTTCTGTGCAGTTCTCATCAGACAACAAGGCAGGGTCATTTATGACACCATGACTTTCACAGAAGGCAATAAAAGTAAGCTTGCACCATTATAATATTCAATAAATGTTTGTAAAACAAAGCAAAACATCACTGTTGAGTGATAAACATATAACATTAACATGCAAAAAACTGATCAAACAATAGATGAATATGGAACTATAATTAATTGCTAAGTATTGCAGCTATGGAGAACTCAAAGATGATCTTGTTAGAGATATCAATGTGTGTGGAGTCATGTTGGGACAAATTAAAGTTACTGAGAGGGAAAGAATTGACCCTTACAAAGTCATGAGGATTCACAGAGTGGCAGAGGAGTCTGAGAAACAAGTGAAACTAATGAATAATATAAGCCAACAATTAAGCATCCATGAAATTAAACAGGAATACAGATGGCAGAAAAAAGGAAAAACATTGCCAAGAACCACATTTTCAGTCTCCTGGAGCACTGAAACACACCTCCAATAGATGCCATAGCATCACCAACACAAATTGCAATGAGCCAGAGATTCAGATTTACTGTACAAACAACTTCTTTACAACTCAACTTCCTTCACAACTGACGTTAGTAAAGTATTTATTATTTATTGGTACACAGAAGAAACATCCCAACATTTTATACACCAAAAGCAGCTGGTCCACAAAAAGCACCAGAGGAACAAAAGATCATGGAACAGAAATAATAATATAGGTGATCCACCAGACAGCATTCCCCTAAAATCCTCCTGTTGAAAAAAGATCAGGTAAAAACAAAAACATTTGGACAATGTCTAGACTGATTTAGGGCATCAGCCTTTTTTCTGAACTTACACCATTCAAATGTTTTAGTAATTAATTACATCACGGTATGGGTGTAGGTTATTTTCAGAACTCTGTTTAGTTTGTTTTTCAAAAAAATGGAGTTGCATTGTATGATCAGCAGTCATTGATGTGACATACAAGGACTTGGACCTCATGGTAGAGTGTGAAGACATACTAGAAAGCTTAATAGTTTATTATCAGTTTAGTTTACGGTTTAGCTGAACATTACAACCAGCTAATTTGAGTCTCCTATCTCTAAGAGATACTGAGATAGGAGATAGGTGCTTATACAAGTGTTTCTTTGTTTAGCATTTCATCCAGCTAATGTTCAGAGCAGCAAGCAACGTCCCTGATGTCCCTCTTGCTTGATTAAATATTGCTACTGAGGTAGACAAGCTCATTGAGAGACTTGATAGTGTTACTTTCTTTGACTTGATTTTTTCTGTCTTAGTTGTAACTAATAACTTGGTTTTACTAGCATTGGTGTAGAGACCAATTTCACTAGCTGTGTCTTTGATGTGAAGGGGATATTTGGAGGCCTCATCAGTAACTGTATCCATAGCAATGCAGGGTCATCAGTGTAATCAATGTCAGGGATTAATTTTTCTGGGTGCCGAAAATTTGGGGCTTTTAAGAGTGAGGCCAAACTGAATATGAAGGTCACCTGATTACAGGATGCCAAAAACCCATCATATTGTTCATTTATCAGCCAGACTTCAGCTGGGATATGATGTTATCAAGTCTGCAAGCTATTTTCAGTTCCTCCATGCAAAAGTTTCCTTTTCTGATATTGATTTCACAATCAACAATTGTGTTGCTTTTTTGTTATAATGGAAGCTTTGCCAAGAAGGTTTTCAAAATAGTTTTTCCATTTGTCAATCAGGGGTCAACACTAACAGTAGCCAACTAGCCAAAGACTAGTAGAAATGCAGTTTTGGCTAGTTGATTTTTTATTTCCACTAGCCACTTTGGCTGGTAAATAAAGTGGAATTGACAGATTAACAAGTTTCTGTCTTTCTCAAGTAAAACATTTCAGATTTTCAACGTTTGGCTAGTAAGGAAAAAAAAGTTGGCTAGTAGCATCTAAGTTGACACTAGCCACTTGACTAGTGAGTTGAAAAGTTAGTGTCGAGCCCTGTCAATTCTTTCGCTTTTAGCTCTTCCAGCTGCATATTCTGCTGACTGTTTTCCATACATTTGCAGCTTCCTTATTTCTTATGTTTCTTTGAGTTCAGCCTCTGCAACTCCAAAGAGATGTCTGTTCTCTCTTGTTGGATTTGCAATCACATTTTGAGCTGCTTGTTTCAGTTTCGATCATTTCAGCTAACTGCTTAACAAACCTGTGGGAAAAATGTCTTGATTGAATAGTTCAGCAATTCTTCCAGGATATCTGCTCTACCAACACTTGGACCTTTTCGACCAGTCATCTTGTCTAAAGGCTTGAAGATCTCAAATGATCCAAACCTATAATAGAGTTCAAAGAATTGTTAATGTAGTATTAGATTTTTTAATAACTTAACTGCAAGTTAGTTTAATTTGTTAATGAATGCTGCATTCATTTGTTAACATTGATAATAAATGCCTTCTGTTAACAGCTTCTCTGGCACAATTACTTTTGTTAGGAATTCTTTACACAGTACAGTACCAATGTTTTAAAATTAAGGATGTGAGGTTCGGGAGATGTAATGGCATCTTTTTTTACTCTTCCGTCAAAGTTTAAATTTTTGTTTGTTGATCCTTATACTTTAGTCATTTCGTTTATAGGTTTTGATGTTTATTGTGTTTTTGTAACCTTTTATGTAATGGATGTGCTTGATGAGGAAAAGCTAAAATCTTTGCTAGACAAGAAGTTTGAAGAGTTTACTTTATATAATATTGACAGCTTTGGTCCTCTGAAATGCTCCCTTGATTAAGTTAAAAGTTCACTTGGCTTTTTATTCAATCAGTATGGTGATTTACAGAAAACAGTGGCAGGATTAAAAGAAGAGAACAAGAAATAATTGGTGAACAAGAATGAAACCTTGAAATTAGAAATAATGGCTATAAAGGGGGAGTATCAAGGGTAGAGACACCTTGATGTGAAATCAAGTTTTGAAAATTTTGTGGAAAATCATAGTTTATCAAAGACATCCTTTGTTTCTTTTTGTCAACAATTTCCAGATTTTAATAACTGAGTATCCATTAAGGTGGCCTGCAGATAATTATGCCAGAATTGCAACTTTGTTTTAACTCGTGCTGCTACCTGCTCGATTTA
>JAPEIX020001391.1:0-13164 GCA_026122405.2 Zoanthus sansibaricus
AAGAACCCACACATTTGTCGGAAAGAGCAGGGTAGTGATCCCGGTGTTGTGGTCTGTCTTCATCACTGAGGGCATTTGCGGCATTTGCGGTTATTACTTTATGTGAGCCGCTGTTGCGAACTATCTAAGAACCTCAACTGTTGAAACCTGTATTTATTTGTGATGCGCATTTGATCATATTCATATAAAAAATGCGCAATATAAATATTAGATATTATTATTATTATTATTACTATTATTATTATTATTATTATTATTAATTAACACCCTCAACTAATAAATCACTGTGATCACTTGTAAAGTACTTCCAGCTTTAAGGGAAGGCGCTATATAGAGAGCAAAACCGTGACATCGAAACTC
Source organism: Zoanthus sansibaricus (assembly GCA_026122405.2). Taxonomy (NCBI): domain Eukaryota; kingdom Metazoa; phylum Cnidaria; class Anthozoa; order Zoantharia; family Zoanthidae; genus Zoanthus; species Zoanthus sansibaricus. The sequence goes on from JAPEIX020001391.1 coordinate 361, forward strand.
AAAGAAAGACTAACACGTTTGAAACGTCAGTGTTCTGCTTTCTTTTTCGACGGTGCCTTAGTAGTTAAAAAAATAACATTTACATAAACTACAGCAAATAGCACAAGAATTATATACAGAATCACAATGTGGTTTCTGTCCCCGCAGATCAACCACAGACATGATTTTCCGTGAACGACAGCTAACGGAAAAGTCTCGGGGAAAAACAGCAAACACTCCATCTTGCACTTATTTTATGACCTGACTAAAGCCTTTGAGACCTTGCTGACAGAAACTCATTGTTCACTGTGCAACTTTAATTTGGTTGTTGATTAACCCTGTTTTTAATTACTTATCAGATCCTTTTAGGAGGAAATAAGAGACAAGACCTATTATGGTGGTGATTCTTTAGATAATTTCCCTCTTAGCAGAGGGTAAAACAAAGCATTTGCCTTTGGCTAACGTTGTTTGGTATCTATCTTGCCTATGTGTTCCGGACTTAGTACATCCAAAGTTAAGATGGAGTTTCTAACCAATCAGAGATGGTCAAAATACAAGGAAGCAACCAAAGTTTAAAACTGTGTTGTTTGCGAGTTCTTCCATGCGGGACGATGCAGCACTTCGCGCAACATCAGCTCTGCAAGACCTATTGAATGCCTTCTCAAATGCATGTCCTAAATTCGGCCTCATTATATCAGTCTGAACAAAATCGTCGTACTACTTCACCATCAATGACACAACTCTTGTAATTGTGGTTTCTTTCATGTAAAACTAAGATCTGCTATGATGAATTGACAAATTTGTCTACACGACTTGGCAAAACTTTGGCTGTTTTTGAGACTGAAGCAAGTCTGGCGAAACAGACATCTTACAATTAAAACAAAACGAGAGTTAAGGAGGCTTTTGTGCTATGTGCATTGTTGTATGAATCACTTTCCTGGGCAACTTACAACCTTCAAGAAAATAGTCTGAGTGTTTTTTCAAACAAGAAGAGTAGCTTGAATAAAATGGCAGACGAACTCTCGTTCCAAACAAGTGACTCTATAAACAGATGTATTTTCTACTGAAATATACACTTGGCTGTGTTGGTACGATCATATACACAAAATGCCAAGCACTAATTACCATGACAGATTCTACAGTGTTTTCAGAGCGGGTACCAGAGCAATAAGCAGACCGTGTCTGAGATCAAAGGAAATGAAAGATTTCAACATTGATATATATTCTCTAACCTGGACCATCGCTTGCTTCAATTGCATGATAGCATTCTCCGTCAAGATGTAAAGGTTGACAAACAGGAAAACATAAAAAAACTCAAGAAAATGCGCAAGTGTCTCTACACCACTGAAAAGGGTTGGTCTTCTTGCACATAGTTCGCAACGATGAACTATATGTTGCACTGAACTGATAATATCGCTAACAAGAGCCTTAAGTGGGTACTCTTAAAGTTCATTAGATCAACCTTGTTAGCACTTGCGCGCATGTGTTATCAATATACAGCAGGCCCAGGGCCGAACAAGCGCCAAAGGTTCGAACTGCTGTTTGCGACCTCTGTGGCGCAAGTTTGTTTTATGGAAGGAGGATGGGGTTCCGAGGCCATGTTTCCCTGAGAAATTCTTGAATATTGCGATTGTGTGTCTTTTTATTCAACGTAATTAAAATAATACTATTTTTACCCGGTCAAATAATTTAAAGGCCCGGGCATGCAGGCCTACAGGCTGCCTACGCCACTGTTAATGACTGCTCACACGAAGAAAAATCTGTTTTGTTTGCCTCAAAAGCAGTTATTATTAAGCGTTTAGTATATAGTATAAACAAAATGATAAACCACAATTTTTAAGATTCCCGCCCTCAAACGTGACGCGCGACAGTGCGGTTGGCCAGCAATTTTCAAGATGTTGGCCAGCCGGGGAACATTTTATTGAACTTAACCAAGTGATTTCGATTTAGCCAATGAAGAGCGCGCATTCGAGTTGAAAAGACACAAGCTATATAACAACGTTTGTTATTTTTGTTTTTGTAGCCACATTTCAAATGCATTATTCACATATCGTCCAGTTTCAGCAGTCATTATGTGATGTGGCAACTCTGTGGACAAGCAAGCGTGCTTGATCAAAGAAACTAACAAAATTATAGTTTCAGAAAAAAGCCTGGTTTACTTTTGTGTAATTTTTGGGTACTCAAATCGAGATAAGGGTAGCGGTTTTTGCATGCTTACCGCGCTCGGCCGTTCATTTCATCAGAAAGGGAAAATATAAAGACGCCAGAATCATCAAAAACGACAACAGAGTGAGTAGCTTTATCATACTTGTAGGAAGGACGATCTTGGAAAAGGAAAAAATTAGAAAAATCTTCAGGTCGGTAGTAATCATTTTATATCAAGTAAAACTAAAACTATTGTCTATATTTTCGATAAAAATACACGAGAGATTTCATGTTTGGACATCTCGCTGGATGTAATTTCCAAAATGAATTTACTAGATGAGTAATTTTCAAAATGAATTTACAAGATGGAATTTTTTTTTAAAATGTGAAAAGCTCAAGTTAACAATTGAATAGCTTAATTATGTAAATTACCATAAAAATGCTTAAAATAAAGCTATTTCAGTAATGTCCGTCATTAAACCAAGATGAATTTTAATAATTAAATGAATTAAATTTAAAATGAGTTAGGGTAATGCATCTCATTTCTTGATGGTGCATGGCGTAAGGAATGAAATTTTAAATGTTAAACCATCGATTGTCCTACTTTGAATGTGAATATATACAAAGCTGACATTTGAAGGTTTACTTCGATCTTTGTCAGCTTGGCAGAGGAGTTTTCAGAGAAGGAAAGGTAACCTAAGTACGGCGCTGCTCGAAATTCTATTGAGAATTTGCAAACGTCAACGTCATTTTAACGTCACACTGTTGTCAGCGGCTGCCATGATAATAACGAGGGCTCAACTTTTCTCAGCGGATAAAATTAACTGGCAATGCTCTACTGGATAAGTAGCCAGCTATTGTTTTGCATTATGGCATGTGTTAGAGTTTAAACTGGTTATAACGGGTTTTAAACCGGTTTTGAGTTCATTAATATGTCCAATGTTTAGGATGGTATCGAGCAGATCCGTGCTGAGGTTTCCTTTCCTTCTCTTTAAAGGGGGAAAAACCTCTGCCAAGCAGGGTATTAGATGGTTGGCTCTGCCACGCTTTGTTGCGCCTGCGCACTCGTTTCTCTGACCTGCTAGTTGTGTAAATACAGCCTTACAGGGCGTCTTTTTTTTCAAAACGTAAAAAAAGACGATGTTCTTCTTTTCTTTTTTGTGTTTGTTTTAACCTATGGAGCTGAACGAAAACGATCTGTAAGATATCCTTGAAGTAGTGCAAGAGCTCTGCAATGCTTATCAGCCAACCTCGTTTCCAGGTTTTTTTTGTGGACGGTCTCAACATATGAAAAAACCTTGGGAGCGAGGTTGCTAATCAGTTCCAGTAGGGACACCGCAAATGTCCAAGACAGTGCGCATGCTTTGTTTGCAAGGCATGAAATTTTAATGGTTTCCCTCGACAAGCAGTGCAACCGAACAACAGTTGCATGAGAAAATGCCTAAGTAGCTCTACAAAATTCATTTACTCCGACGAAGGATTACAGTATGAAACCTCAAATTCTTTAATTTTACTACGGTGCATTAAAACTTACGAATTTATCAAATTGTTAGTATTGTTTACAGAATTTATAATTCACTGATCATGAATGGAAAGTGAAACTTAAAGTATGATTTTCCTAATCATACAGGAAATATACTTCCAAATATCTAAAGCGTTTACTTTGTTCATTTTTGTCTTGGATTATGTTTAAGGCTTTCTAACATAATTTGAAATAGCTCAGATTTTGAAATATAATTGTGAAATCCCTCAGGCAATATTTTGCTTAAGGTCCTTAATTAGTTCAATAATTTATTTTGGTAACTTGAGACTGACACCTGTCTCAGTTTAATGGTGCATTGTATCTCCGTAATAGTTTCTGTTTTTGGTCTACACACCTCTCCACCTATCCCCAAAGAAAATATAGCCGAGTCGGCCCCAAGCTTTTCCCTCACTAAACCCTTCCCAATTCTTCTAAAATGTTTTCGCATGTTTCGTTAAACAATCTTTTTCACATTTTTTTTCTAAAAAGCATAACTCAAAAACTTACAAATTTCAAAACCTTTGTGTTTAGTAGCTTTTGTGTTTGAGAGAGGGCTTTCTGGAAATCGAGTATGAGCTAATAACTGCATATGGACTGACTCGAAAGAACTCTTGTTCATCGGACAAGTTCTGTAAAGAAGCAAGAAGCACTTTTCATTTTATTCAATTGATGATAAGGACAAACAATGCTTAAGTTTAATTGTACATTTTGTTTGAAATAAAACAAATAATTGCCTTGAATCAAAGAAGCTTTATTTTATATTTGGGGAATAGAATGAGAACTGCTCGGAGCATGATATATCAGAGCAAAGCAGAGTATAATTATCAAGAACCTGTCTCCTACCCTCTCCCTTTTCCCAGATGTTTTAAGGAGTTAGCAATAACTTTGCTAGCAAGACGTTATTATTATTCAGGGCCACCAGAAAAATATATGTTCTGCACTTTGCAAGACAATTTGAGATGTGACTGAAGAAATCAGTATATCAATGAGCATGACGTTTTTAAAAACTTCTTTAACCAATTGTTTGTTTGTATTTTTTTTTTTTTGTATACACGTATAGTGAAAAGTTCCTATCGAAAATCTAAAATAATTTTTTTGGTCGTATTCTAAGACCAAGTAAGACTTATATTTTGTATGTGACTCAAAGGAGTAATTAAAAGTGAAAAATATTTTACAATCTTTCAGTTGATTGAAGTTTTATCTCCTGGTGTGAAAAATAAATAATTCTTTTCTGAATCAATATGACAATGTGATAAATACAGTCACTAAACAATGATTGAACATGTGCAAGGAATTTTTCCTATTTTAAAAAATTATTCCTTTCCATTTTATTTAGAAAAGCAGGCAAACACGTCCCTTGTCCACATATAATAAAGCGAGCAGATCAACTTTACTTTTCTGGTTAAACTTTGAAGACAAGCTGTTAATTTGTACAAAGTGTAAATGTTTTGAGCGTTTTTGCTGATGTTTTCAAACGAAAATGGTTCAATAGTTTTGTTTATAAAATATTAATCAACCCATTTTCTTTTATACAATATCATGTTATTCTTCTTCAAATACTGATAGAACAATTGAAATCCAAACCTCCTCTGTCCTAGCCAATACATAATAAATAAAAGATTTCAATAGTTTTGAAATAAGACAAAAGCACAGTTTCCATCTCTGTGAGAGTCATTAGCGGCAACAAACTAAAATTATAATATTTCAAACTTGATGTATAAAACCTGTGTCCTAAACAAAAACCCACTGAAAGGGAATTGACTCTAATACAATTTGTATCCCCAGTGCTTTAACCTTGATATACATCCACTCCATTTACATCATGCTATAAATTATTATATCTGTAATGCAAAGTTGATAATTACCATGAAAGAACTTTAAAAGTTTCAGTTCAGTTTAGTATAACGTACAGCTTTTCTAATTACAAAGATATTTTTTGTCATTTTTATCAAAACCATTTTTTTTTTGTTAATCTTTTAATGGCGTGCTTTAGCTTGGTTCTTCATACTTATCTCGCAAGATATTGAAATAGAATCTTAATAGAGCTACGTTTTGTTTTCAAAAACGGTTATTTGACAAAGTGATAATTTTTATCTTAGTGGTATTCATCATTATGGTCTTTTAGATCCGCCTTTTTTGTGAAGCGCTTTTTGCATTTCCTGCATTGATAAGGTAGACTACCCGAGTGAGTGTGCATATGGAACTTCAAGTTGGACATCTTATTGAACGCGCGATCACACTTTGAACATTTGAATGGTTTTTCACCTGTGTGAATCATGACATGATTGCGAAGATTCCCTTTCTGATGAAATCCTTTGCCGCAGATATGGCACACAAAGCTCTTCTCTTCACTGTGGGTTCGCATGTGTGTTTTTAAGGTAGAAGATCGATTGAAGCACTTACTGCAAGAGGGACATTTGTGTGGTTTTTTGTCTGTGTGGATGATTTTATGGCGGCATAGCGTACTAGAAAGGCGAAATCCTTTCCCACAGATGTTGCACACGAAAGGACGAGTCTGTGTGTGGTCAGGCATCTTTAGGTGAATGGACAATGTGTATCGAGTTTTGAAGATTTTTCCGCATTGGTTACAGCGATACACAACTCCATCTAATTTTTCTTTTTTTCTGGACTTTTTCTCAAACTCGCTTTTTTTTACCTCATTTTTAGGCGTTCTACTCAGAAATTTCGCTTTCATTCGAGCCATCGATTTCCCCCCTGGAAGATTCCATTCTACTGCAGAATCATCTTTGAGTTTAATGTTTTCTTCAATCACGTTTTCTTCCTTGTATCTCCTGTTTTCCACGTCGGGAAAGCTGTAAAAATGCTTCTCCACTTTTCCTGACGACGCAAATCTTTCATAATTAATGACTTCATCTTTTGCTTCTTCGAAATCTTTTCGCTCTCGTGTGATAAGAAAGTGTCCTCCAACCTCGGAAAGATAGCTGGAATTGATAACTTTTCCCTGCTTTGGATTTTCCTCTTTGCTGCATCGTTTTTTCTTCATGTAGTTCTTCTGTTGATCCATTTCACTAGCACCGCCGTTATCACCAAAGCTCAAGGATTTATCTTTCTCTGTAAATAAATCATAAAATGATACTTTGCTTGCATCGGATAAATGAACAGACAACTCGAATCCATAACTACTCGAGTATTAAAGCAACAAAAGTTAGCATATGTCAAAATAAGATTTACATAGCGTAACAAGAAATTACCTTTTTCGTGTTCAGGTCTACATAAACGAAATGGTAATGTACAGTTATCCAAAACATTGCTGTTGAAATTTCTTTTCAGAAGAAACGCTTTCGGCATAATTTGAAAACAAATTTATTTGAAAAATAGACGAAAGGCTGATGGCAGTATGTATATATTCCTGTGAAAAACAGCGGTTTAATTTTAGATGTGAGTTATTCTTGTAGGTACTTGGAAGTGAAACCAATAGTTGTTTATAGTGTCTGACGCCGTATCTTCCGTTCAACTGGTGGGAATTTGCTGGAGTTAATTTCTTAACATCTTCGCATGGTATTATCAGTAAACATACTGCTTTGTCGTAGAACTGATATAGGATCGTTGAACCAATCAGATTGTGAACCTTGTTATAAGCTGCAAACATATGGTAAATAATGTATGAACTGCGCATATGAAAAGGAATCTTTACACCTGCTGATTAAGCTCGAGAAACAAACCTTCTCAAAGCGGAGATTTTGCCGATTTTCAAAAGGACAACAACGAAAATCTTCTAAAAATGTTCAAACTAGTTTTTCGATCTTAGCTCAGCAATAACTTTTTAATATAAATCTTCTTGAGAGTAAATTGTTCTTGATTAATCTCAACAATAGAGCGTTCTGGTGTAAATTATTGCTGGGAAAAAGGTTTATAGTGAAGTCAGTGGGGAGGAAATGATGAACTTCCCTCACGCTGCGGGATGTTAAATGTGATTAACAACAAAAACTGGATTTTGCTTTGATGAAAAAACAGCCATCTTTGTTCAACGTTTTCCATTGTAATTATGTCTTGTTATCGTCAAAGCTTTATCCAAAGTTTAAATTCCCAAATCATCCCGTTTCTATTTCTCTCGGCAAAGAATGCGATTCCTTCACAGAAAATATACTATATACTATTACTATGCCATTTTTTTTGTCTTTTAAATTCGACCAATTTTACCCCAAAGAAAAAGCTTTGTGTGTTTTGTTTATAACACGCGCCAATTCCATCTATTTACTTTTTTTGTTAATGTATAAGCAACTTTTAAGAAAAGAGCAGGAATCTAAAGAAAGCTTTTTTCAAATATACAAGCAAGGCAGAACAATGCGACTTGAATAGCAAATGGTGTCACACGGTGGCTTGTAATTGCTGTCATACAGAGCAGTTGAAATTGTGTTCCGGAGCAAAAAATTTTTTTTCAGCTTTACACAATAGACACCTCTGTTGGAATAGACCAAATCTTGTGACTCTTTATTTTCAAAACAAGTTAGTTCGATTAGATATGTTGGGCTTGTTTTTAATTCTGTTGCCGACGAAAATATACACCACAGTTCTATTTTACCAGTTTTTTCAGTCGTAACAAGTGATTTGGGGTTAAATTATTTTGACATTTTTGTGCGTCCATGAGCATTTGCTTGACTTGATACCCGAAGGAGACTTCTCTAATAACTAAAAAAAATGATTTTTTTTTTCAACTTTCGATACGTTCAGTACAAGATTCGATACAAAAATGATAAAAGTATATATGCCAAATAAAATTCATATGAAGAATTCTTTGCACGTCTAATTCTTTGATACTCATTCACGAACAATTTCCTTGTGGAGGTCCTATCGGACAGCATCATTAGGCTGAACATTCCCAGAAAAAAAAATTTATTTAGACCAAACTTATTTCTACTTTTGTATTACGGATTTTTACATCATTTCAAGAACTGAGACAACGGCTTTCTACCGACAAGCCAAACTTTAAACATGTTCATTTGTGTTTACAGATTGTGTTCAAGTTAGTAGAAGAACGGCCCACAAGTTTAGTGGAGCAAAAAAAACATCTTAGTAAACCTAAGTTGGATTTGAAAATGACTATAATTATTTGTTTATCGTTATGATCTTCTTTTAAATTCAGCTTAGAATATACCACAATTCTTGAAATCATGTTGAGTTGGTTGTGATGAATTGCTATAGATTTGCAACCTTTTTTTCAAAGCCTTTACAACATTTTGATATCAAAATTGAAGCAAAGAGCACTCTCTGAGTTTAATTAACAAAATTCAAAAGACAACTGTAATTTGTTTGATATTTTGGTCTTTAGGAAGATGGTATCAACTTAAAGTAAGAAAGAAAATTTGTGTGGGCCTGCACAGGTCAATGTACTATAACTTTGACCTTTTACCAACTTTACTTTTAGAAAGGTATTGTGTTTTCTCCGGGTAAGCGAGTAAGCATTCAGTTGTTATCAAACTGGATCAAAGAATTTGAATTGGGTAAACACTTAATTTATGGGAAAGAAAAACACATTTATAAGCGTGCAAATTTGTTTGTACGACAATTTAAATTAAACAGAAAAAGCCAGCAGAGAACGTTGCGAAAACTTGAAAGTGGGCATGCCCTAAATTGATTTTCCGTGTTTATTGGCTGTATCCAAGTAAAATAATCGAAACTAAGTTAAATAAATATATTCTTTCTTTTCACTCGTGTATTTTCTTTTTCTTTTAACTGGTGCTTTGTATCCAGCAGTGCATGAATTTTCGTGATCCTATTCCCCGCTGGGTGTTGAATGGCGCGTTTGTTCAGAAAGCACAATGTTGTAATAGACACTCTTCCACGCGAATTGCTAGTTAACTTTCTCTCAGGATACAGAAAACAAATTTTGATTGATAAACCTTTTATCAACTCAAAATAAAATTGGTCTGATGACAGCTTGTGCTGCGCTAACATTTGTTTGTTTTCCCATATTTTGAAGAGAAATTACTTCAAATCACATAAAATCTTGTCAATATTTGTTTGCCTTCTGTATACTGATTTTACTAAAAATTCTCACGACGACACGACAGGAAAAGCATTTCGAAAAGTATTGATTAAATTCTAACTCTAAATTGTACAAAAGTTAACAAACAAAATCTTTGATTGCCGAATCCAAGATTTATTATAACAGAAGATTCCTGCAGCCACAGAAATTTTGTGGTAAAAGGTTTCTGTGCATTTCATCTTATGAGCAGGTGATGCGTCCAGTTTATATATTATTCATAGTTTGCTCCAGTTTGCTGAATTTGAAAAATCAAATTGAATACTTTAATGAAATAACCACAAATTATTTTTTCCTGCCGTCAGTTGGTCTTGAATATTGAAAAAAAATGAACACTTTAAATATTTGTGTTTGCAGTTGTGTCTATCTTTGGCGATACACAACTAGTAACATTTCTTTATTTCTAAAGTGCTTCGACGAAAGATTTTTATCGTTTCCAAGTAATTTAAACTTTTTGTTATAAGTGAATGTTTCACACTGTCATAATAATAGAATAAGAATATAAACTACCATTCTGATAATAACTATCTTTCTTTTTTCTTTTCAAAATATTTACAAGAGTAATCAACTCGCCGCAAACACGCGCGCCTTGTCAGTCCGCCACGGAGAATCGGGAAAACAAAAGCTTCTCTTTGATTAAAAACGAAAAAAGGAAGAAAAATATTTAGGAAAACTTTTCATAAGAAGTTTCAGTTTTCAACAAATAAACAGAAAAATCAAACGTACAGACAAAGAGACAAATGATCACAAAGCACTTCTCGGTCATTAAGATTAGAAAACCTAAAATTTGTTCTTCGTTATGAATGCGATATCGTTTTTCTAATAAAAAGCAAAGCCAAAGGTTTTCTTTTCCCGCTTTAGGCCTTAAGCATTAAAATAAAAAGATTTTAAGTCCAAATTGACGTGCAATTACAGTGATTCTAGAAACTCCTACAAATTAATAATGCAACGGAATTTGTCTATTTTTGTCAGTTATTTTTGCTTAATCTGAAGATTGAAGTATGGCGCTAAGCGCGGCGTGGAATTACTGACGGACAAGAACATAGCGTAAAATTGAAATCACCATCCAATCACAGTCATGCATGTTTAACAGCAACTCGTTTCTATTAAATGCATGAATTGTACCGTTTTTAGGAACATGTGTTTCTGCTACCTGATCTTTGCTATTATGAGAACTGAGTCCAAATTGTTTTTGACCCAAATTATTTTTCCAATCCTAGCTCCCATTGAAATCTCTGCAGTAACAACATCTCAATTAAATTCTTCAAATATCTAACTGTCTGTTTCTATCCACACAATCTGATTTAAATGGTTTTATATTCGGTTTCTGTCCTATAAGCACACCCAACCGAATTTGGAAACTCCATTTCCTATGTCCTTTACGTGAATCTTGTCTTAACAAGTCTAGTTGCTGATAAAAATTGCGGTTGATGGCACTTTAAAAAAGATTTAAACATGCGAGTCACCGCCTGCATGCACGGAAAATTGGAATCCATCAAAATGATTCATCATCATAGAACACGCACAATGACTTAGATCAAGGAACCAGGTTATTCTGAAAAGGTTAAACGGTCTCAATTAAGAATAAATTGTACAGTGGACAAGACATGTTGACTTATATAGCCCTAATTATAAGATCGTGACCGAGAACATGGTCTAAAATCAACTCTAGGTTGGTCAAAACGTTTTATCATCGCCGTAGGGAAACACAACGCTGCCGTCTCGAGAGTTAGTCCTTCGTCAGAGCAATTGACGAAAAATAGATAGCGGTTAGCTCGCCGCCAAAACAATTGACCACGTTTCGACGGTTAGCCCTTTGATTGGCTCTAACGAATATCTAAACATCAACTCTGTGCTTTCAGCACAACGATAAGTAAACTTTTCAACCGAGATGTGACTAAAACACGTGTTTCCCTTAGTCGCCGACGCAACACCGAGTTTATTTTTTTATTTTTTAAAAATGTTTAACAAGTATAAGATCGCGCTGTTTCGAACCCTGGCCAACTAGTGAGATATGCTAGATTTGCTGTGATAAGAGAGAATTTAAAACAAGTTATAAGCGCCTACAAACGTAGGCAAACAAGGCATTAATAAGAAGCTAAGATACTTGAAAAGGCATTCGTAAAATTCTATAGAAGCCACTACGACGAGGTGCGAAAGCATAGAGCATCGATCAATGATCTAAGAGAGCCCTGAATTGTTTGGAAAGTTATTAACACGGGCTTAGACGAATAAACGCAGGCGACCAAAAATCGTCCTAAATTCACACTAGACGTTGAACAAAGACGAACAAATATCGAGTTTGTTGGCCGCCGGGGACCTGGAACTAACAAAAAAGCGGTGAATTGTGGGAGATTTGACCACAGCTTTTTCCAATTTGGTTGTCTCGAATTAACAGAAGAACAAATTGTCAGACGTTTTGTTCTTCAAGACGATTTGTTCGTCTTGTAGTGTAAAAACGGCCAATGTATCTTTTTGTTTTACTGAAATATAATATTTGTATGTGCTTTTGGTAAGTGATGCCTGCTCTATTTAATTTAAATTTGTTTTTAACACGAGAGCTTGTTGGTTTTCTTGTTGTGTGGCGCGCGTGTGCCGCGAATACTTTTTTTTACAGTTTTATCTAATGGTTTTCCTTACTTTACTAAAGGCCCGTTTGCACTGATCAAACATGTTGGTCAAGCATCATCAAACATTGTTGGACGTAACATGTTTGACCCGTTTTAACAACACAGTCAAACATGTTGGACAGTGTTGGACGATGCTGGATGAGGTTTGACTTTTTTTTTTTTCATCCAACATCGTCCATAATTACGCTCGCGTGATCAAAAATACGCAATCTTGTTAAAAAAATTCATGGTCCTAGTACCAAGATCCAACATTGTCGGATAGTGTTGGATTCGTCTGTACACTCGAGCATCCAAAACTGTTGTATGATCAAACACCGTCGTCCAACACCGCCCAACAATGTTTGATGATGTCTGACCAACATGTTTGATCCGTTTAACTTTAAACGGGCCTTAACGTTGTTCAGTTACTGTGCCAACTTAGTGAGGCTCCACCTGAATTGTTCTTCCATTGGTACAGAACATAATCAAAACCAATTGTAGAATTCATGATATTAAAGACAAGGAGAACTCGGAAAAAAAATCCG
>JAPEIX020001474.1:0-13161 GCA_026122405.2 Zoanthus sansibaricus
ATTTAAACCATGTTATGTTTAAATTTAAACCATATCGTGATTAAATTTAAACCATGTTATATTTGAATTTAAACCATGTTATGTTTAAATTTAAACCATATCGTGATTAAATTTAAACCATATCGTGATTAAATTTAAACCATGTTATATTTGAATTTAAACCATGTTATATTTGAATTTAAACTGTTTCGTGTTTAAATTTAAACCTACAAAAATCCATTTAATCTTCCTGGGGCGAGCACGGCCTCTGCCTCGCTTTCATGCTTCACTGAACCGGCGGCCATATTGTTTGGGTGAATCGGTTTTTCCACAATAATGTCAGAAAATGTGGAAGAGTTTTTGAGGTCAGTCTTGCAACGATCCGAGAATCTGATGACCAAGAATAATGGAGTACCTTCTGAGAACTATTCATCAGAACTTCTTGTGCATACTGATTTACTTGGACAAACAGTTCAGCTACTGCACGACATAGGAAACATTCCTACACTGGAACCAGAGGATGTAAAGACATGGAGAAATTTGGAGAAAGTATTCCTGGATCTTGAAAGGGAGTTCACAGTTTTGCACAATCAGGCATGTGAGAAAAGGACTTTATCATTTGTGTTTCCACAGGAGAAAGTTCATATGAATCTAACAGGGAGACCAAGGTATCATGTACCAAAGGAAGTGTTGGTTGAACTGCGTGGATTTGACTTCCCTTGGAGCAAGATTGCTCAAATGTTTGCAGTTTCAAGGTGGACTATTATGAGACGTGTTCACGAATATGACCTTTCCAACCTCCAGCAGTTTTCCAACATTACAGATGATGAGATAGATGAAATTATAAGAGAATACATTTCAAGACATGGTTCGACCACTGGAGAGCCATTTTTATCAGGACACTTTAAGGCACTGGGACTAAACATCCAGAGAAGAAGGATAAGAGCTGCAATTAATCGAGTTGATCCCCGTAATACTGCCCTAAGATGGGGAGCGTTGGTATCAAGAAGGAAATACTTTGTCCCTTGGCCCAATTCTCTTTGGCATCTCGATGGACATCACTCTCTAATCCGATGGAAGTTTGTAATTCATGGTTGTTGTGACGGCAGGTCCAGGAAAATTATGTTTATGAGATGTAGCACTAATAACTTAGCAGAGACAGTGTTGAACCTTTTCAAAGATGCAGTTCAGAAGAATGAGGGATTGTGGCCTTCTCGTGTGCGTGTAGACTATGGTGTGGAGAATGTCTTAGTTTGTGATGAGATGGTTGCCCATTGGGGGGAGGGGCGCCACAGTTTTATTGCTGGTTCCTCCACTCGCAATCAGCGCATAGAAAGGCTGTGGAGGGATGTATTTAGGTGTGTTTGTCATTATTTTTACTTTACTTTTTATGCTATGGAACAAACAGGGATTCTTGATGTTGAAAACCCCATCCACATGTTTGCACTTCATCTAGTATTTACTACTAGAATCAACATAGCTCTTGATGAGTTTGTTGTAATGTTTAACAATCATAGGCTTTCAACTGAACATGGCTTGACTCCAAATCAGTTGTGGCTTCAAGGTATTTCAAATGAGAACAACCCGCTAAATGGTGGTCTAGAGGACACTGTTGACGAATTTTATGGTGAGGATCCAGAGGGTCCACATCCTCTTTCAGACAATGATGATGGTGTTGTAGTTGAGCCTATAATACTTCCCCACAATAGAGAAATAACAGACTTTGTTTTACAGCAGGTTGATGTCAAAGGATTGTCAACTCAGGCTGGTGTTGACATTTATGCTACTGTTTTGGCATTGATTGTCCAGAAATATGATGAATTTAACTGATCAACTCCACTGTGCTTTCCAACCAAACAATTGAAAAATTCAGCTTTATTATCATTATAGCAACCTTTTTAAACACTGTTTAACATCAAGCATAAAGTTTTATGCCAACTAAAAGTTCTGTGTAAAATTGCTCTGATCAACATAAGCATAAAAAAAAAACAAAATGAAACAACAAAACCACTAGAAACATAATGGCAAGGGTAATGAAGTTACAAAATTTGTAAAGGGAACATTTTGTGCTAACACTAAGGGGTATCACATGACATCTGACATCCAGTTGGGGGACTACTTTTTCAAAAAAAAAGTGAAGGTCTACCTAACAGACTTTAAGATCAGTACTAGTGCTAAAACATAGGCATTATGGTGTAGCTTAAAACCTATTGGTTAGACCTTCGCTGTTTAGTTAAAATAACAATCCTCCAATTGGCTGTTAGATGTCATGTGATACCCCATGGTGTAAAGTCTGAGCAAGAAATTGTTTCTAAGTGCTACAAAATATACACAATTTCACTATATCTCATGAGTTAAGAAGCAAACATGTTTGAGATATCAGCAAATCACCAACAAATCACCCTTGGACCTTACCCCCATGCCATTATGTACTTGAGCATAGAACAGGAACAAATATCAGAGGGGGGTTTAGCTTCCCTTTAATGCAATCCTAAGAAGGATTGTCATTGGTGATTGTTTTAAGGAGACGGATCAAGGAATCAGTAGAACAAAAAAACACATAATTTCAGAAATCTCAAACAGATCTAGTTTTACATATCAGGATTCAGCTTTCTCTTAAGTACACTCAAAATGCCAACTTGGGATCTTTAATGATACTTTCCAAGACTAAGTGCAAATAAGAGAAGATTTATACCTCTATTTGAAATGATACAGAACCTGGCTTCTGTTCATTTTGCCAGTCAAACACTACAATCGTACCATCCATGCAACCTCCAAGTAAAATCGTCCTGTCATATGAGTTCTGTTTTTCTTTTTTAGGTATTTTGCTCTCACCCATAAACGCCTCGGCCGCCTTCTTTGCTTTAAGGGTAACTAACAAGTCTGTCCAAGAGTCACCAGCCATTTTATCCTATTCAAGAGAAACGAGTACTTACTGCGAACATTGGAGGTTAAAAGGGAGCGTCAGTTTTTACTTCAAATATATCATATGTATAATATAATGAAACCTATGACCCACGTGCGCCTGTAGACGACCCTCTGGATGTAAAAAATAAAAGAATGTACGTTGTAAGATTTTTGTCAGGATTGGTACAAAAAAGCATGATTTTGTACATTTTTCACTTAATTAAGTAGTGGACACATACACAGGAAAATGTATTTAATGAGTTGGTCTAAATTTACAAAAAAGAGGAAAATCAAAATGAGGAAATTCTTAGACTGATTTTATAGTTGTGGAACTCTCTAAACTATATGATATTTATAGTTAATACACTGTCAAGTTTAAGTGTTTCAAAATACCTATCTTGAATGTTTTTTAATAAAAATTTTGAAGTTAGATCATTAAAATATTTTCAGTAGACTTTTTACACCCTGGTAAATATTTTCTGCAGTGAAGCTTCCGTGTGAAGTTTGGGAATCAATCCCAGGTCATTGAGGTGAAAGGGGCAACTGATGACAAACCTGCAGACTCCCCACAAATATTCGGCAGAAACAGCATCAAACAGGGATCCCTGTGGTTGGAGATCTTATCGACTGCACCAACCATGACAGCCCAATAAGTTGATTTTTCCTCTTATTATAAAACCGAGAAATCTTAACCAACAGCTGAAGCAAAGGGTTTAATCAAAAATCATAAGTGTAATAGTTGATTCTTCATAAGGAATGAAACAAATCTGATAGACCCCACGTAACACCCAGGGCTCATTTTAAAAGTTGATTAACTTCAAACCTGGGTTAAAAACATTTCAAGCTGCAATATCTTCTCTGAGAAATATGTTTACAGTTCTTGTAAAATGTTGTTTTGATTTTCCATGAAAAAAAAATCATCATTTCCAAAATTAAAGCTCAAATCCGTCGCTTTAAGATTAGGAACAAGACGAGCGTTAAAAATTCGATCTTGGGTTAGTATTCCCTAACTCCTTTCCTATCAAAGCTGTTTAATTTCTTTGTAAAGTTGAATGAAAGCAGACATTTCTTGTCTCGACAAACCTCTCCAAAATACCTACGGCCTGCTGTGTTGCCTTTGTGGCTTGCTTCGCCGTCTGTGTGCATTTCTAGATCTGCAAATTGTTTCTTTTTTATTGTTATATCGTTGCTGGACCAGGACTCGACACTAACTTTTCGATTTACTAGTCAAATGGCTTGTGTCCACTTTGATGCTACTAGCCAAACATATTCTTTTACTTTAGACAGAAACTTGAATTTTGTTTACTGGCCAACGTGGCTAGTTGAAATAAAAAATCTACTAGCCAAAACTGAATTTCTACTAGTCTGTGGCTAGTTGGCTACTGTTAGTGTCGAGCCCTGTGGACTCAACTACATTTTCAGAATCTCCATCTTTCACCAATGAAATAAATTTCTGAAGGTCATCATGTTTGGCGGCCACTTTTTTTGAAACAAAATGTTTCTCCGCTTTTCAATTTCCAGCTGTGGTTTACCGGCATAAAAAACCGCAGTTATTTAAACAATCACTGCATGCATACCATTTCGGTTATTTTATAATAAACTTTACTGTATAATTGCCATTAAGATAAGCCGACTTCACAACACTAAAGATGAGTGGCTCAAATCACACTTACCTCCACAACATACTCGTACAGGCACAAGCAAGTACAGGGAGCTGGGACTAGATAAAGAACAATACAAAGATACCACGTAAGCTCAATAGTTATATAACATATAGACTTAGGCACTGCCTAAAAGCGGAGCTCCCAAAGAGATTCAACCTAATAGCCCCAGTAGTTGGATAGTAGAAGCCCTAAAAGTAAGATTTTTTTCAATTTCTTTGATTTGTTTTGAGCACTTTAAATGACAGTTTTAGTTACAAAACAGTACTTAACAGTATCGAACACGACGGAAACAGAGGCCACGAAGGTTGATTTCTCGCCAAATACCCAAACAATTTACAAATGCAAAAATTATATCAAAGAACACACGAAGAAAACAAGACATATACCATTTAGAAAAAAATGACTTTAAAGATGAATGAGAAACGAAAATATTTCACTCGTGTACACGGACGTCGTACGAACGGACGGACAACGGACGGACATGACGTCATGACGTTGAAAATATACTATATTTTATTAAGTATGGTGCTATAAAATCAGAGCCTTTATTATAAACACAGTCGCCTCGAAGATAAAAAAGCTGCTCTCCTGGCTCTATATTATGTACACATTGCAGTGTTTGTTATTATAAAAATGAGTTTGATTATTAGATGGACAAATAACAGATCAGATATTTATCAGGTATTTTTGAACAAGTTCGTTTTGAAAAAATTGCATTCAACCCAATAGAAATTCTTAAAAAATAGATAATACAATTGCAATACTGAATGGGAAAAAGTTTCTTTGTGTTGAGATTTCAACAGCGAATTTCTTACTGCTTTCAGCTGCTAGATGCAATTTTTTTCTTATTATGGTTTTTGTAATGCAATATATATTCTGATTATCATGAACTATAAAATATTTTAATAAAAGTTTTCTAAAACTAACTTTAAGAAATAACTTGCATTTGGATAGAGACTTTAGGCCTAGACTTCTAACAATTATAAATCCCTTAACTAAGGACTACATCACTTAAAATTAAACAATACCTAAAGTTAATGTGTATACATGTATAAATGATTTATCAATGACTTTTTTCTTTCGTTTGAATTCTAGAACTTTTAATTATAATTCAATCGCAGAATTGCTATTTTATCAATATGTTATGACATTGATGTTCATCAATGATATAAATGTCAATTTTTGTTTTATAATTTGTTTAAATATTATAAAATCAGTTGATTAATGGATTCCCTTAGCTTTTTGTCTCTGATAATTTTTTTTGTGTACCATATTCAGGTAAATAGATTTTCAAAGAAATGACAAAAATGTTGAAAAATTATTTTTAATTAATACAGTTATTTTAATCTATGTTAAAATTCTCTATGACACAAATTATTATATTGACAGGAGAAGACAGGAATCATTTCTTAATGCTATTTTTTTAATACACAAAATGATTGAAAACAAATATCAAACTTCTGATATTGAATAAAATGCAGCAATACTTCAGTCAATTTAATTTTTAATCATTTCCATTTTGGAAAAACACAAACTATCTTTCTTCTAGAAGTACGTTTTAAATATTTTAATAATAAATTGTACAAAATTAAAATTAGATTGTTTAAATCCTGTAAAATCATGGTTATTGACCATGTCAATTTTTGCTGTGTTATTGTTTAATTTTATAAACTTGTGAGCAAGAGATTATCGCAGTTGTCATGCACAGTGCAATACTTTTGATAACTGGTCGATATTTAAAATTTCAATTTCTAGTTTTAATGTCAGGAAAAATTGGCTGACATGTGTCAGTGTTCCAATGTGACAGACACAATTTTACAAAACAATTAGTTTGTTATATGGTAATTAATACTAATTCTAGGAAAGGATTAAGTTAAAATGTACTTTAATTTATGGATAAAGTATAAGGATTTTATATGAGAGACCGCCAAATATATATTCCCATTTTTTGCTATAACAGCAAGATTGCATTAACTCAGGGACCACAGTAATTTCTAGATTGGAGGAGCACTATTCCAAGCACCAGAAGTGCAAGTTCTTTAGGAGGGCTGGAGATATGCACCTCCAGAAAATTTTGAAAATTTGAGCTTATGGAATTTTTAGAAATGCATTTAAGATTGTTAATTGAAAGAAAATGATCATTAATTTATATAAGGTGAGGTGGGTTTTTGACGTCGGAAGCTTAACTTATTCACATTAAATCAATTTTTATAACGAAATTTCAACGCCAATAGCGGAAAAATTTTGGGGGGGGGGGGGTACATGCCCTTCCCCCCTCCCCCACCCTCTAGCTCTGCAGTCTCTGTAAGTGACTCAGCTGTTCTGTCAATGAGAAACAGCGTGCAATTAAGATTCCCTTCTTGTAGGAACTCTGGGTAGTAGCTTTTGAACTAATAAGGTGTACCCAGAATCCCCTATGCTCCACACTGCTGACATCAATTGAATCAAGCATAATTGAGTCCTTCTATACTGTTCTGCTCAAAAGTTGTTTGGTATTTTACTGCTATCTATTTTTGAATTTATGGTCAGTAAAATTCCCAGGATTAACTATAGTATGTAAAGTATAAATTCAAGAGTTCAGCTCAACAACTGACTATTTAACAATTAGACCTTGATGACCAATGGACCACAAGTCAATAACCCCGGCCATGAGGTAATAGGCCAAATGGGCTATTCAAATCTGTAGTCCATGAGGTCAAGAGGTCTAATTGTTTTAGTTCAAATGTAAGTTTAATTGGTCACAAAGGATGTACAAATTAAATTTTTGATGAAATCCTCAGATACTATAACAAAATAGGGCTCATTACTATTTTGATATACCATCTTTCCTCCACTAGTAGGCTATCACAAATAGGCTTCTGGTAGAGTAACCAATCAGAATGCAGGATGCATGTTAGACCATTAGAAGATTTATACTAAAATGCAGTGTTTAGCATTTTATATCACAAGGTTGTATATATAAGAACCAGCAGCCAGCAAAACTCTCCACCTTCTACGCAAAGTTTTTGCCAGCTACTACTATTGCTTTTATTGTCAATCACGTGAAGTAACATTAGTGTTATACCAACAGAGCTCAACTTTTACAGTTACTCGGTCGTCAGAGAAGAATGAAATTTTTGTTGGGTGACCAAGAGTACAAGATGGATAGGAAGACACAATGTTCTCAGTTCTTTGAGTATCCTGTAGATGTGATATTTTAACAAATGAATGTAAACCATTGGCCATTAGAGATGTGCATTTGTAATATTACAGCATTTATATTATAAAAGCAATTACTGACAGTCTTTTATTTGATTTTTAGGAAAGCAGCAACACATTGCATCTGTACTTAAGCAGTTAAAGGAGGAACGGAAAATCCGAGTAGCTTCTGAGCAAATCTTGCTTTTGGATGATGACATAAACAATATTGAAATAGCAAAAAGGAACCACATAAATGCACTCAGAATAATTGACGACAGTAGCTTGGATAATCTTCTTGAGGAAAGGTAAGGGTTATCAATGGGTATGTCAGCAAGTAACCAGGATTTTTTTAGAGGTACCCACAAATTGATGAGATTACTACTGTAAGTGGTTTTTGGCAAAGTGCTAATTGTTCTGAAATTGCCTGCTCTGCTGGATATTTTAATCACAAACGCAACATAATAAAATGTATCCCTTAGTATCAATTTAAAGTGCAGCTAACCCTTTTTCTTGTTTTTGTTTCAAACTATTTATCATTCAATTTAAACCGCTTTTGCAAAAAATGTTTTTGTTCTTGGTCAAATGATACTCTTTTTTCTTATACTTTAAAACTTGAAAAATTTCCTCCATCTTCAAGTTCATTGCCACTTCCTGATGAGGACTGGTAATAAATGTGAGTGATGTCAATACCAAATTATGACGGCGTAATTTGAAACAAAAAGCATTGCCTGATAATTACAATTAACTTCCGGTTTTGTTGTTTACCGGTCCATAACATAATGTTGCCCACTGAGCGCGTGGTTGCTGGGAAACAGCGAAACTTGTTCACGTGCGCATGATGTCATCTCGTCCAATAGGAGTACGAGAAAAATGGACTTTGATAGTTGGTATATAACAATAGTGCTTATTACATTGTTAACCTGAGCCTGTCAGCTACAGTGTATGTTTGTATCCCCAAAAAATGCTGAAACAGCTGTCTACAGCTCGTAACATTAAGCTTAAGACTCACTATTATTTAAAGTAATATTAAGGGGTAATACCTGATACAAATGTGGTTTTGTGGCCCATTCTTATGGATTATAAGAGTTTATTCATAACTAAATGCTTGTGCTATCTTTACTTAATGATGATTATTTAGGTCACATGACACAAACTATTATTTATTGTACCAATGCAGTTATGTGTTCTTACATTTGAGATAAAAATCAAAAGAATAGGAATGTGTTAGGTTCTGGTCAAACGGAGTAGCAAGTAGACTCAAGTTCACAACTTGCACTTACTTGCAACTTTGTTTGGCCAGGCCTTGCATGCAATTGCGTTGACTTGTGAAGACTTGCGCTCACTTTGGTCGAGAACAAATTTTCCCGCAAGTCGATGCAAGGTTTTCACCGTTTGGCCACCCAACCCAAGTCAACGCAAGTTGGTTGACATCAATTCATTGTTATAGCAACCTATAGGACTGCGATCTCTAATAAATATTGGGACTTTGCGAGTCCGTTTGGTCACCCAATGCAAGTCTCTACGCAAGTTCAACTTGTGGCTACTTGCAAGTCCATTTGACCAGGGCCTTACTCTCAACAAGGCATGCAAATTAATTTGTATGAAAACAAAAGAATACTAAAAATTAATAGATGCGATTTATGAATTAAGGTCTATGTTACCACAAACTGCCGGGCAACTGAGGCTAATTTGAATGAAGATTGAAGATTAAAACAGCTGCCACTAACAGTGTGAAATAGATTGAAAAAATTGCAGGCAGCTGTTGGGCACAAATGAATTTTAGCTAGTGATTCCATTGTAACAGTAGCAGCCACAAGATTTAGATTGTTATCAAGTTTGTACATGTATGTAGCATGATGGTTGCAAGCAAACTATTATCAAGTATGTTGCTTTTAAACAACTGAGAAAGAGAAGCTGAATAAAAAGACCATTAGGCTAACGGCATCAAACCTCAGGAATACCAGTACAGTGCAGTGCTCTAACCAAATGAGCTATGAAGCCATAGCTAGGATAGTAAACCATTTTGATGGGTCCATCAATGACGCTCTATCAACGAAGATGGTGTTTATTTATACCATGGTGTATTAACAACATATCAATAATCAATTATGAATGATTATTGAAGTTATGCACATAATTTAAGCAGTTACAAAAGAGAAGGCTAAAAGTTAAATAAACTTTCAGTTTGCAGACTGTTGTCATGGTATTAATAAAAGAATGTACAGTACCTTCCTTAGTTAACTTCCTGTCCACACCTGTCTCACATCCACTGCTGTCTTCTTCTTGCTTTGAGCTAGCACCACTCAACAACTTTTCCTGCTCATCCTCCGAAAGATTGATAAACTCATCCCACACCTCAAAAGGAACATTGCTTAAGTTGAAATTTAAAAAATCAATGAAAAAACGTTAAACATCATTTAAAGTTTCAGAAAAATGTCATTTCTCATTTTTCTTTCAGCCAATAAAAAAGGCTTACAAAACTTAGCAACAATGGACATGGACATGTGTCCCATCACGTTGATCTTGGTTATGTGAGTAATAACTATTTTAAAATGACATACGTACAGTACATTAAGTTTTTAAATTTGCTAAAATCTGTAATCATCCCTCAAAAATTAAAAAATATATATTAAAATATTTTAAATTTAGTCACAGTTATTTGATCATACAGAGTCTACAGATGCTTTGTTTTTAAAAATCTTTGGCCCAAAACATTGGGACAGTATTGTTTTATCCCGAATCCCTAATCCTGACGCGATCCCGAGATCCCGATGCAAACGGGATCTGGTATGTATCCCTCAAAAGGCACTGTAGGTTTATATTTGTGATTTGCTGCATTTACCAGTAAGTGATAAAAACATAGTGACAATCATTATTATCATGATAAATACTACAAAACATAGTCACATTTTTATTTTAAGAAATGAAGTTATATTTGGACTCAAGGTACCTTCATGTTTTGGTTGTTGTTGAACAAGTCAGCAAACATTGACTTTGTTGTGTTGACAAAGTCGGAGATTTCAAGCACCTCCAGTTCTTCATGATCAGCCAAGCTCAGTAAGAAACATGCTGACAATAGAAAGCAGAAACAAATTACGTTTACATAAAAATATTCTTAAAATAGGCTAAAACTAAAAATACTGTAACTATTAGATAGATATAAAACTGATACTAAACAAGTTGGTCAGTGATTGCAGAATAACGATAATAATAATAATAATAATAATAATAATAATAATAATAATAGTAATACTCAGGGTTCAAAAGAACATCCAGAAAATCTGCTCAATTTCTGTCATACAGTAAGTAATGGCTATAAACTAGGACATCAGAAATTTTATAAGTTTTGAAGTATTGTTCAGATTGTTTAAGTACACTCGTTAGTTAAATCCTTTAACAGCCCTGTGGCCAAAAGGAACTGGCACTTATCTCAGGTTTCTGCAGTGAGAGGTGGATAAGAATCTTTGATCCCCCCTGGATGGGAAACTTATGTACATCGCTGGTATTTATTTAACCAGACATTATTTCTAATGCTAAGCAGATCATGAAAACATCATCATGGGCAAAGTGTGTAATCCTGACCACCCCACTCAGGTGGGGTTCATGCATTAGTAAGGCACCCAGAGGGATTAAATGGAGTACAGTCCTGCCGTAAAAAGATACAGCTTTAAAAGATTCATTAATCATTACCTTTATTAATAATACCTGGTGCTCAAATATCAAACATATCAAAGACTTCTGCTTTTCAACCAGCATTGAACATAATTGTTATAATACAGTAATATACGCGTTGTCTTCATTTCTGAAAGGTAAATGGAATCTTTGATTTCCATTATTTGCTAATCACACACTAAGCTGATGCTTGATTATAAATGCTATGATGCAATTTAAGTGGTCTGGCTCCTACAGTGCATGCACTTCAGATCACATATGTACAGTACAGTCTGGAGGTAACGTAACCTGCCTCGTGAGGTCAAATCTGAGTGTCAGCGAGAATCCCCTGAGTCACTCAGTTAATGAGGTAACGCAAGACTCGTTAGGACTCGCACACTTTGCCTCGCGAGGCAACGA
Organism: Zoanthus sansibaricus; assembly: GCA_026122405.2. Classification (NCBI taxonomy): domain Eukaryota; kingdom Metazoa; phylum Cnidaria; class Anthozoa; order Zoantharia; family Zoanthidae; genus Zoanthus; species Zoanthus sansibaricus. Next base: position 11,802 of record JAPEIX020001474.1, read on the forward strand.
GTATTGACAAAAACTCCAACTATAGGACTGAAAAGGTGTTTTGAGTCTTCTTTTGATCCAAAGTAAAAGAAGAAAAACATTTTGTTGTAATAGTGGACAAATTAACGCTACAAAATCAGCGTCCGTTTCGGCTATCGATTTCTAAATAAACTAGCTTGCTGGTATTTTTTAAATAGATAGTTATTTGTAATGCAAATACGCATCAAAACAACTGTTGATCAAGACTAATTTCCTCAACATAAAAGTTATGAAGATAGTAAATACAGTTGAGTAAGAATACAAGCATCTGTCACACTTTCTTCATTCAAGTTTCTTGTCTGAAAAATCTAGTCAGTTTGTTTTATTTTAATGTTGTAATCAGCTGGCGTTGTCTTGTTGAGATGCGGAAAATTTTTTGATTAATTATATTATGTTTTAAGAATCCAATTTAAAAGAGAAAAATAGGATTCCAACCCAATTCAAAAATGCGCAACAACGAATGTTACCGGCAAGAACTTAGCACTTGTTCACGGTGGAAATAAAACAGTTAAAATTGAACTTCTTGATTCTAAAATTGTTTTATCAATTCTATAACTGTTTCATTCAAATTTTGCTTGCCGGTAGAAAGCTTTGTCAGTAACAATAATTACAGTGACTAAAGCTTTGTCAGTAACAATAATTACAGTGACTAGTTCAAGTTTTTCACTAGTTTTTTTAACTTCAAGGTCACAAGTATTGAACTTGCGTCTAAGATGTAAACAACTTTCAATAGCATAAGTTTGGTGGTTTTTAAAACCGATCTAATTTAATTATTTCCGCTGCCTCTTTAATATAACTTTTAGTTATTATTTTGTTTCTTTCAGGCCTTTTATTCATTAACAAAAATATATGCTATAATAGGGTTTGCTACGTTTAATTCAGACAGCGGCAAACTCCCAGCCTCGCGAATTGCGACCACATGAAATGAGAGACAACAAATGTTACCGGCAAGAACTTAGCAGGTTTACCCAAGGGAACAACTTGAGCGGCAATAGTTAAAAGAATTGAACTTCCTAAAATTATTTCCCTATCAATACTACAAATTCTCCATTCAAATTTTGCTTGTGGAAACCATCTTCATCATCAATCATTACAGTGAATTGTTAAATTCACTAAATCTTTTAACTTCAAGGTCACAAGTATTGAATTTTGAAACAACTCATTATTCAGCAAGTGTATGTGTCACGTATGCTTGGATGTGGTTAATTTCAATTGGCTCATTTAGTCAAACTGTGATTGGTCTGTCTGGATAATGTATTCATGATTTGAATCCGGCTGTGTTTTCAATCCAGCTATAAACTAATAAATCTTTCGATGAGTTGTTGTATTAAAATAGTTTTTT
>JAPEIX020001543.1:0-13160 GCA_026122405.2 Zoanthus sansibaricus
TGAAAACGGATTTCACCACGTCTTCGGGTAACTCACCAGTCTCGTATGTTTTGTGCACAATTGACCAGACAAGGTCGGCGCACTTTGTAATAAATCCGTCACACTTTGTAATACCTGTCGCACTTTGTAATAAGTCTAGTTGCATCTTGTAATAAAAAAGCTGTCGCACTTTGTAATAACCTTCGTCGAACTTGGTAATGCAAAAAAGCTGTCGCACTTTGTAATAACATTATTAAATGGTATCGAATAAGTGAGTTTTATTAATCAATCAGTATACTCCCTAGTAGCAAACGGTTACCAGGCATAAGAGATGACGTCAGTGGTCACGTGGTTCCACCTCCTTATCGATACTAATACCCTTATTTTTTGTGTTAGTAACTTAATCCCAGTTCAGACGTTGAACTTTTGCTGCATCCAATGTAATTGCGCGTTGGGTTCAGCGGATAAGAAAAGGTCGAAAACCACTTTTTAAAACATCATTTCCTTTGCTTAACGTTAGGAGAAAGCATGGATCGAGTTTCACACAATACTTCTACTAGTTTCTCTAAAAAAATATAACTCAACATTTAAGTGCTATCGATTTTTTAATGAAATTATTTCCGTGACAAATACGTTGTATCAAGCACAAACAAAATTTAAAAAATTGTACTACTGCTATATTGTATTACAGAAAAAGTGACTACTACATTTCTATCTTTATTTTTGACTAGCTGTCAAAATAACTGTATTCCTACGGTGGCCCACAAGCGCCACCGTAGTATTCAGCACAATACCTAATTTGAAAAATTCGATAAATTAAATAATTTCATAATTTATATCTTAGCAATGATTCTTATGCTAATGGTCGTTATGCCTTTCGCTTAGTGTAGCGGTGTTTACAAACACGAGAGCGTATCTACGACAGAGAGTTATGAGCTACTCAGTACGATTGTTCATTTTGCGATCCAATTTAAAAGATTGTGCAAATGAGCAGGATTATGACTATAGATCAGACAACAATAATACATACTATGATGTAATCAAGACAGAAATACGATAAAAGAGTTTTTTTATAATTCTACTTAGGATGAGGTTTTGCTTCCACCATAATGACGGACATTGTCAATTTTAACAAAGACTTTTATCGCAGAACATGACCATTGCAGTTTTGTACGTTACTCGTTAGTATCAATAAGAAAGGGGAAGCACGTGACCACTAGCGTCAGATCTTGTGCCTGACAACCGTTTGCTACTGAGGAGTACTGATTGATTAATAAAACTTATACTTAGTCGATACCTTTTTGTAAAGTTATTACAAAGTGCGATGAAGGTTATTACAAAGTGCGACCACCGCTTTTCTTGTCTGCTCGGTGTCAGTTAAAACGGGGTCCACGGTATTTCAGATTGAACAAACCAGTCAATATGTTAACATTTAGCTAAATGTTAGTTTTATATGTACTTTGGGTAGGTGTTTTTTTTTTGTATCGATAAAGCATGCAACGCTACTTTCAGAAACGCCAGAAATACTTGTCAGAAAAGACCAAAATGGTCACCAAAGTTTGAAACCCATTATAATATAAAACCGAACGAGCGCGTGTACTAAAGTGTACGTGTACAAAGTTTGGAAATTGAAACGGCACTTTTCGAAGGTCTATTCCCTAACAGCAAGAAATTACAACACAAATACGCTCAAAATAAGTTCAAATATTGTTTCATGGAGAGAGGGGCTTATTTCGATATCTCGATAACTTGTCCCGGTTGTTTCGGTGGCTCCGGTCGTTTTGTTCCGATGGTTCTGGTCGTTACGGTGGTTCTGGTCGTTCCGGTGGTTTCGTTTCGGTGTTCCAAATTTTACTAAGCCGAGTTTCCGGTATTTCTCCAAAACGTTTGAGCAAATCGATGTAAAAGACATTTTAAGATTACTCTGAAATCTCTTTCTCTCGTACGAGCTCAATGGAATCTTCCTTCAGTTCATCAACAAGGAAACCTCTTTTTGAGGAGAATGATATAAAGTTTTTCACGCGTCTAGGTTTCGGAAGTTTCGGAGAAGTTTTTGAAGCAGAGTGGAGGGGTGAACCGTGTGCAGTAAAACGACTTCATGAAGAGTTGTTCAAGTATGATAACGGACAGCCCGATGGAATCTTGGCGGATTTTCGACGAGAATGCGAAATTCTTCGGGGGCTGGATCACCCAAATATTGTCAAGTTAATTGAAACAATCTTTTTAGAAGGAAAGCCTCCGCTGTTAATAACAGAACTTCTCAATGGCGACCTAGAACACTTTATAAAGGATTCAACCACCGAACCGAAAGTGAGTGTTACGGATGCCGTCAACATTATGCACGATGTAGCTGAAGGACTGAAGTACCTTCATTCAAGAAATCAACCTTTTGTACATCGTGACTTGGCCAGCAAGAATATCTTGTTAACAAGCAAAAAACAAGCAAAGATTGCTGATCTTGGCCTCGCCAAGTCATTTTGTGGGACTTATTTCACTTCACCGAAGCCAACAACTGCCCCCTATGCAGCCCCAGAGACTTTTCCACGTCCGGCTGGGCCAAACACTTACGAGGAGCCTAGGTATGGTGTCAAGATAGACATCTTCTCTTTTGGTGTTGTGTTTCTCGAAGCAATAACCGGACGACTTCCGAGTCCTGATCCACCTTACAGCCCTTACGATCGTGGTACGTTTAGTTTTATTTATGATAATAGGTTCATGGTTCATGTTTGTAAGTATAGTCGAGGTAATTTACAATTATATACAGCGTTAGTCCCCATTTTAATAAACATACCAGGGTGAATACGATACGTTTGATACGATAACAACTGCCAGTCTGAGCTAGCATTAAGCCCTGAGGGGAAAGTAGCTCCTACACCAACAAAACAACTTTCTTAAAATATGAAAGGAGTTTCATCGATGACTGTAAACTTGTCTGTGGCTGTCTGTTGTTAAAATGGTTCGGTTCATGGTGAACACTAGAATGTAAAGTATTAGATCGGTAGATGCCATCTCAGCAAGTCAAGACCCCATCTCAGCTAAAATCTCGAAACAGCGGAACCCGGAAATGGGGCATTAGATGATGAAACTACGGTTTTCTAGCACAAATATCAGACTCTGTGAAAAGTTTTAGGTTCCAAAAACTATATGATTGGTAACTAGAGGAAACCCTTCTTCCATCTCAGATATAGCAACCTATTCGAATTAAGAATCTGATTCAAAAATTATTCATTAAAAACGTCAAAAAAATTGCATTTTCCCTAAATGAATGGCGCTAACCGAAATAAAAATGTTTTAATCTAAATAACAAACGTTTACCTGGTACCCTTGAACACTAGAATGTAAAGTATTAGATCGGTAGATGCCATCTCAGCAAGTCATCGAGTAAAATCGAGTCCTTGGTGCATCATTCATTTCTGATCAGTGAATGATAGTTATATATTCCATCTTTTGGGCCATCAGTATTCGGGTTCTATGACGTTGAATGACCTCGGTTTGAATTGTTTGATGTACACTCGCGGTTAACTGAAAAACGAAAGATTCTGTTTAGTTTTATGTTAACCATTATACGAAAGATTTCATTTCACAACAAGTAGCACTGAGAAACGTTAGTTTTCAGGGAAAGAGAATTTACTTTGCTTGGTGTCCTGACGTTTTCTGAACTTCCAGTGAACAGTAACTAATCAAGTGATTGTCAAGTTTTGTCCTGGTTTTAAAATTTTTTTGTTTACCAGGATAGCGTAGCGGTCATCACTCGGGTCTTCCACCACTACGACCGGGGATCGACTCCCAGGCTAGGATTTGTCGATCTCAATCTGACTACGAGGGTTTTCTCCGGGTTCTCTGGTTTTCCTCCCTCAGCAAAATCGACTCCCATCTGATTAAATCTGGCTGTGGTACTGTGCTCCGAGGTCATGTAAGGACTGTGTTCTAGGGCCGAGCGCCTAGACGGCAGCACAGCTCCGTCCCTTCAACCTCGTTGAGCTGCGTCCTTGGCATTTCAGCCTCTTGGCTGCGAGAAAGGGCGATTAGCAAGCCACCCCTTTATCCTTTATCTGATCATGGGTTTAGTGATAAAAAAAGCGGTAACCGTAAATTTAAAGATGATTAGAAAAAAAGCACTAAAACTGATTACGTGAGGTTATAACGCCGAATCGAGACGGTAAAACCGAGCAGTTTCTGAATTAATAGTTTGTGATCAGTATCACGCGCAAACGTTGTACTTTTTGCCTAATTCGTGTGTTCCACATTATAATTCACTCGTAAAAACGTTTTAAACGAATACCCTCGTATTTCGAATCTAGATGAGTACATACGCTACACTCACTTTTTTGAAAAAAAAAAACAATAAAGGGTATTTTAAATGCAGCGATTTTTCTCGCCGGTTTGGAGGTTGAAACTACGGTTCGTCTTTTGCAGTTAGGCGTGGAAGCTAGGTATCAGAGTAGTATGGAACAAACGGTTTGACACACTGGCCATGGCTAAATCCTTTACAAACCTAGTGGCCCATGGAGCAGGCGCTTATCTCCGGTTTCTGTGGTGTTAAGCGGATGAGAGTCTTTGACTCCCCCTGGATGGGACACTAATCCATCGCAGACTAGCTCCCAGTAAACACTGGTACTCATTTACCTACCACGGAAGGATGGAAAGCTGAGTTGGCTTAGGCGGAAAGAAGGTCACACAAATATTCGAATCTCGGCAAACTGTCGGGATCGAACTGGGGACCTAGTGGTTGGAAAGCAGAGACCTTACCAACTGCGCCAAGCACTGGGCATGGCGCCTATCACTTAACATCAGCAGGTCAAAATACGCAAGATGATCACGCATACGATAACTATTATAAGGTTTTAAATATTTACCAAAGCAACCAATATCTCTTTTCGCTAGCTCTGATTGGCTCCCGTAACTCGCGATATCCAAGACTATTAGTTGATTTTGAGTGAAAATGACTGGAAGCGCGAACGCTAAAAATAGAAAAAGGTTTACACTGTATTGTTTCTTTGAAAATAAAGTGTATATTTTGGTAAACACGAAAATTGTGCGCAGATGTTTACCAATTTCATCAATTGGCTGTTACTTGGGGAGGCAAACAACATTCGCCATTTTCCAAGATGAAGGTAGCTTCTGTTACAAAAAACTGGAGTTTAGTAGGGAAATGATTAGCGAAACACAATATCAGTAAAGTCGACCGAGATACCATTTCTGCACAGATTTTTCTAAGGGCACTAAGAACGTCTGGCTGAGACACTTCCAAGACAGAAGAGGAAAGTTTGTGTCTCAGACGAAATTTACCTAGGCCCAAGAGAGAGTGGTACATCAGCACTAGGCGCATTTAGCTCAAACAAAGTACTTTTTTTATAAGGGGGAGGGGGAAGGACTTACTTTTCCTTACTTTTTTTATCATACATTACGTTACAATTTACCTTATCTAACCTATCTTACCTTACTTAGCCTCTCATAGTTAACCTTATATAAATTACCTTAGACATCCCTAATCATACCTAACAATATCTTACAACTTACCTTATAACTAACCTAACCTTAAACATTACCTTATTATATCTTACCTTATATCTTACCTTCCTTGTCATACCTAACCTTATCTTTCAACTTACGTTACCTTAAACATTACCTTCCCATACCTTACATTTCAGCCTACCTTTCATACCTAACATTATCTTATAACTTACCTTAACTTCCTTCTTATACCTAACCTTACCTTAAAACTTACCTGACCTTGAAAATTCCTGAATATAACCTCACCTTTTAACGTATTAATCATACTTCAGTAACCTTACCTTACAACTTGCCTTCCTTTTCATAACTAACCTTACCTTAAAACTTACCTTACCTTAAAAATTCCTTATTCTAACCTCACCTTTTAACCTATCTTTCATACCTCAGTAACCTGACCTTATAACTTGCCTTCCTTCCCATAACTAACCTTACCTTAAAATTTACCTTACATTAAAAATTACTTTATTATACCTCACTTTTTAACATACCTGTCATGCATAATCTTACTTTACAACTTACCTTACCTTGAAAATTACTTTTTTATTTATATCTCACTTTTAGACCTACCTTTCATACCTAACCTTATCTTATAACTTACCTTAGCTTATCTTGCTTTATAAATTACCTTAATCTCCTTATTGTGCCTTACCTTATACCTTACCATTTCTTACACCAAGTTGCTTATCCCCGTAAACAGGGGTGGCCAGATTTACTCCACCGAAAAACAAATTGCATCTCGTCCACTTTCACCATATGCTGCAATCTCCTCTCCAGCACCTTTGCTACAATCTTCATTTCATGCTCTATCAACTTCACTCCCCTATACGCCCCACAACTCATTGCATCCCCTTTCCCCTTGAAAATCGGTACCATAACACTCAGTGCCCACTCATCCAGCATTCCTCATCCAACCAACACACCCTGACATAGCTCCACCATAACACCAATCCCAATGAGCCCACTCGCTGCTATCATTTCAACACTTACTTCCGAGCATCCAGCAGCCTTTCCTGCTTTCATATCCCTTGTCATCTTTACCACTTCTTCTTGACTAACCCTCTCAACTGGCCCTTCCATCAATTCTCCTTTCACGTTCTGGTCCCACTCATTCTCTTCATTCATAATTCTTTCCATGTGCTCTTTCCAGACTTTCCTGCTATCTTGCTCATTGAAATTCAGACTACCGTCGGTACCTTTTTATGCATCTTCCTCCCTCAACATCTTTCCCATCCTTTTTCATTGACTTCACAAGCTTAAACACTTTGTTTGGTTGCTTACTCAGCTCTCTCAGCTCCTGCTTAGCCGCCTTCTTCATTGCTTTTGCAACCACCTTTACCCGATTCTTCATGTTCTTGCATCTGGCCTTGCTTGCGCCAGTTCCACTTTTACACATCTCTTTATGCGTATCCTTCTATGTGTCCCCTTGATCTCTCTTCCCTTTCTTTTTCCCACATACTTCATCACAATGCCTTTAACACCCCTTCCTTAAAACATTTTCACAAGTCTGGAGTATCAACACTTACCAGCTCTCCTACTCTTCCTTCAAATCTTGCCCTTGTATCGTCTTCCTTCAGCTTCCAAACCTTCCTTCTTTCAATCACTTGGAACCTTTCTCACCACCTTCTTCACCTTCTTATTAACCAGACCACCAGCCTGTGCTGAAGCTCACCTGGAATGACCTTCACATCTCTCAGATACTTTCTGTTTTCCTTTCCCACCAGAACAAAGTCAATCTCTGTCCCATTTTCCTCTGCGCTGAACGTGATTTTCCTCTTCTCCAATTTCCTGAACCATGTGTTTGCCACACATAACTCCTTTTCATCACAAAATTCTAACATTATCTTTCCTTCTACATTTCCCCAATTCCATTTCCTCCATGCACACCCTCATAACCCTCAACCGTTTGTACCAACATGTCCATTAAAATCACCCATGCCCAATACTAGCTCACCTACACTCTGAAGATCCCACACATAAAAAGGCTGTTTCCCTGTGGCTCTTCCTTCACACCTCCACAACCTTTTCACACAGCTCCTCCTTCATCAAAACTCCCACACCTCCCATACCATCACTATTCCCACACCACCACAACTTATATCTCCTACCCTTCACACCCATAAACCGCACTCCTTGTCCTCTCCATCTCACTTCTTGCAGACAGCACACATCTATCCTCCTCTTCCTAGCTCCTCACACACCTCTGTACCCTCTCTCCAAGTCCCCACCCTCACCCCATTCTGCTCATCAGGCATCCCATCACGGCCCAGGGTCAGGGGCTGCATCTTTCTGTATGTGGTAAGCATGTGCAACCCACCCAGCCCTTAGGCTGGCCGGTGCCCATGTTTTGTTACTGTCATAATAATACTAACGATTATAAAAATAATGATAATAATAAAAATAATAATAATAATGACACTAAAAATAATAATTTTTTTTCAATCTTTTTGCAACAAAACTGAATTACAAGGCCAGTCGTTAATTACATACAAATACTTCTGTTTTATGGTACTTAAATAAAACTGTAGTCTATATTGATTATATTAATAAAACGTGAATATAAAATAAATTTAAATACTTTATCTGAAAAGATATATATTTCGGTATTTTCAACATGATTCTGCTATTTGATGGTGCAAAGATTTCCAAATCTGTTAGTTTTTGAAGAGGCAGGCACAAGTATTGCATGAGGCCAATCCAAACTGGGCTGCGCACTCTAAAACAGACCTGATGGTGCAACAATAGACAAAGATAAGCTGCCTATCAGCTGCTTTAATCTCTAGCAGCTCAGAGTTTTGTTATTTTTCACCTATGATAATATTTGATCTAACTAAAACCTGCTTTACAAAACAACTTAAAAATCTTAGCCTTTAAAGTGTGTTGACCAGTATACATGGATATCATTTTAAAAATCAAAAATAATAACCTTGATATGCCATGGAAGTAACAAAGTAAACTGGATAACAGGTCAATGGTTCCTTAATGATAGCTTTTAACGACTACCAGCTTAGGGAACTCAAGTCAAAGCCCACCTAAATATATGCATTTCATTGCACCTTTATTCTTTGGATGCCTTGCCTAAGTTTACACACTGAATCGTCTAGATATACAAGTACTGGCTTCATCTCTACCCCACATTATCTTCCGAGATCTTCATTTATTTAGTAATGACCTGTCCTGCTATCTTACTCTTAACATGTATCTAAACTTTCTATGTTCACAGTTAGCTAGGAGTCCTTCCAGTCTTGTCATTTATGTGCCCAAGTAAACCTTCACTTTTTCCTCTAGTGGAATCTTAAGGTTTACTTGCTAGCAAGCTAACCAATTCCCTCCATTTTATACTCCAAAAAAGTAGAATAGTGTTCAATTTTTTTGCACCAGTTGTAACACAAACAAGTAACTTGTAATTTGTCAGCAATTTGCAATATGTCCAAATATATAACCTATTACGTTGCAAGTTGCTGGAAATATTAACAATGACACTATGTAACAAGCCCTTAATTACTGACAGCAGTCAAAGGAACTATATATTATAGTAACTAATGGTTTGAGAAGCCAAATATATGATATATAGATTATACTCAAATTTATGGTGCTTGAAATTATTTCTAGCCTAATATGTAACCGTGGCTCAAAAAAAAACTGGATCATGTCCTTGCTAGCTCACTAGTTAATTAACTAAAAGTCCTCTTTCCACATCTAAGTTTGTGAAGCAACACTAATATTCCCTTCACAATATTTATCAACTGAGGGTATTTTAGACTTATTTGCTCTCTGGGGCCAAAAGATGTTCTCCAGTAAGTGAATCTTATCAGAAACAGTTTTATAAATTGATAAATTGTTCGAGATTTAGAACTGAGGTTTCAGATTGTAGTTCTTTGTCAGAGTAAATGTACAAAAATTCCAGCACACCATTCTATTTAGTACCTTTTTCAGGTTTCCTGATCTCTTCATCATAAAGATACATTTGTTATTCACCAGGCATTAAATGTTTACTTGCAACAGGTTTAATGGCTCTAACTTGCATCTGAGCTCCTCCTGAGATGTAGACAAAAGAAAATTAAATCTCAGGAAAGTATTCCCCAATCGATGGAAGCTAAGCTTAACTTTTTGAAGAAAGGCACCAACTATTGTAAAAATGGCATAACTCCTAATACTTGAACCTTCTGTTGATTTTCCTTACTTGAGGTTCTTAAGTTTCTGTTTTGTTGGTTCTCCTATCATCTGAGACCTGACTTTGATTTGAAAGATCTACATGATAGCTAGTGAGTATGCACAGCTTCAACTTAGCTTCCCTTTCATCTTCATCAGATCCACCATCTGGTCATTAAGTTTGTAAATCTTTCATTTATCATTCTGAAAGTTAAGGAGATAAGCTTCAAGAAAGAAAACTTTCATTTCGTTTAAGGCTTTTGCTCCACTTAAAAGAAAACTCTACAATTGCAAGCCACTGGTTTAAGATGCGTCACACAGCTGGACCAATAAATGGACATCTAAGACTAAGAACTATGTTCTGTACAAAATTTAAATCAGTTTCCCCATATTTGGGATTACCTATAATAGGAACTATGCTTTTATGAATGGAATGAATTAAATAATTACAACTGTTCTTTTCTTCCATCCATACATGTAGTTACATATAAAGCAACATGAAGAGTTCTATATAAAGAGCTTTTAAATGCTCAATTAATCAGATCATCACAGAAAAACTGATTGCTGAACATTTAATGTTAATCGTTGCTAAACATTGCTCCAAATTTGTTAGCAATACCATCACTTGATCTAAAATTGTAGTTGTCATTTCCTGTTTTTGCTCCCAAAAATATCATTGCTTTAGTTTTTCTGTTTTTCTGGTACAGAACTTCAGCCCAAGTCTGACTTACAACAAGTGTTCAAAAAAAGGTCCAGGTCAACATTTCAGCTTGCATTGCCCGAATAAGAACTAAGCCCGTGCTGAAATTCTTCATGTAATCCTGGCCTTAGAATACACGAGGCTCGCTTGACTCACTCTGGGTTTTATATAGCAATAGGCATATTTTTAAAGGATATTCTGAAACAAACTTTTAGTATTGCATTTTACAATTTATAGAACAAACTGTGGGATGATTTTATCTCTGAAAAAGTTAAATCCAGTACTTCCCCTATTTAGTTTTTCAACTGAAACTTTAATTTCATAAAGTAAAAATATGCTCCTCTCTTGTGTACGGTAGTATGATACCTTGTGTTGCCATAACAGCCCCGTGAAGACATCAACAATCGCAATACGGAATTATAAAATCTTTTACCATTCATTTCTCGTTTACAGTCATGTCGTTCAATCCACCACAAATGTTTAAAACATATCCAAAAAAATTGCTGTAAAGGGCTAGATTGGTATTTGCCAGCTAACAACGTTGATTTAGTTTGAAAATCCGTTTGAAAAATTTGCTGGAGTATTTTTTTCCTCTTGCTCTTGTCGCTTCACCTCCTCTTGTGCTTCTTTCTGCATCTTTTCCAGTTTTTCTAAAGTAACAGATTTCATTGGCATAATCTTTGGTTTACACAGTACGGGTATTGGGTTCTGCTCGGTAAAAAGTAATCCTTGTTTTGGCAAAACTTCTTTGAATATTATTTTATCGTTCGCGCTTGACGCCATTTTGGTGGCTCGAGGCAGTTGTAGTACTAGAACCCAGGTCCTCAACAATATAACAAATCAAAACGTTGAAATTTCCCTCTGTTTTAACAGTTTAGAAAAAAATAATAATTTAATAATTAATTATAACTTTTTAAAAGAATTACAATGTATACATACTTATTGAAAGCATTAGGGACTGTTCAATATTTGTAGCCAAGGTGGTTTGGTGAAAAATACCCCAGCAGACTAGACAGAGTCCTCCTTATATCGACAGATTTTTTACAAATATTACCCCACTGTGCCCTAACTCTAAAAATTTTACTGCTAATTCTAAATTCATGGAATCTTCCTCCTCCGCAGAAATAACTGAATATACTTTTTTTATATAAGAATATCCTTTATAAATTATAAGAATATTGAGGCTGAAATTGGCAAAATATTAAAATTGTTTTAGGAATAATGCTGAGAGGCTCAGATTTTATTAAGAATATAATTTTCATGTTTGAAAAAAATAACCTTACTGATTACATGTATTGCAATTGCACTCTAATCCCAAATGGCAAAGCCGTATGCAGTGATCAATTACCTTTGAAGCTCTTCAATGCCACAGTCATTTTAAAAACGAAAAATCCATATCACCAACATTCCCGAGACTAAGAATATTCGTAAAAATGTCTTCAGCCTAAAATTGACCAGAAAATAAGAATATCCAGCCTCGGTCCAAAAAACAATATCCTTATAAAATAAAAGAGTTTAATCAACTAAGGAGTTTTCCTACAAGAAAATATTTCGTGAGCAAAACATGCAGACAGACTACAAAAAAAGGTTGCTGCAGGGATAGGATTACTCAGAAGAATAAGAGACTACGAGTTTTGACATTTTCAACAAGATTCTCAAAGCTCAAGATTATTAAGCCTCATTTTGATTATGCGTGCACTATTTGGAATGATCTGGACTCAACGCTAGCTTTAAAACTCCAGAAACTCCAAAACCGTACAGCAGGAATAATTACTAAACCTGACTATGAACTCAGATCAGCCGATATTCTCAAAAACCTTGGATGGGAAACGATATGATTTTAAAAAGAGGTTAATGATTAAAGTTATAAAGGGAAAAGTTCCTCAATATCTAATTGAATTATTCATGCAAAACCAAAATTTACGAAACTTCTCAGAAAACCGGAGCTTAACATTTAAAAACCAAGAAGTGAAGAACTTAACTGCTTTTTAAAAAGGGGTCATTTATTTAGCTACAGCAGTGCTATTGTTTGGAACAGTCTCCCAGCTGAAACAAGACCCAATGTCATGAAACCTTAAAGCCCTTAAAGAACATGCTCGGTCTTGTTCGTGAGTTTCATTGATGCACATACATGTTAATCTTTTAATAAGATAGTGTTTTTATTTTCTCTTCGTAGCCGTAGGTTTCAATTTCAATTGTAAATATTCTTTCTTTTTTATAATCGTCCACGGACATCATGTAAAACAGTTTTTAATTGATCGATATGTAACTTTTTTTTAAACCGTGTTCTAAATAAAGTTTCCTACCTAGCAATCCCTTAGACATTACATCATAGTCTGATCTAAGATGTAACTCGACGCGCGAACTTGACTGAAGAGTTTCCAACCACAAAAATTTGTGAAATATATAGAAGATATTACACGGTTGTGCGAACATATGAACTTTATTTTCGAGTGGAAAAAAGATTTTACAAGTGATAGCAGCGAACGAGTGAAATCTTTTTTCCACGAGAAGACAAACTTCGTATGTTCAAGCCAACGTGTATATAATTTTCTTTGTATTACATAGATATGAGTGTTTTGAAAAAAAAATTAGAGCTGAAACAAAGAAAAAACAAAGGAGTTTCGTCAGCGATATCTTCACTCGCGAGGATAGAAAATATGTCACTCGTAAGTCGTATCCCGGATGTAGTCTCATATGAAATCTACGAGTGGCATATTTTACAGTAAGACACTGATATCTATACAGTTGAACCCCGATAACTCGAATTGCCAAGGGAATATGAAATTACTTCGAGTTATCGGGGTTTCGAGTTATC
>JAPEIX020001623.1:0-20173 GCA_026122405.2 Zoanthus sansibaricus
CCCAATTAATAATATTGACAATACCAATAATAATAATAATAATAATAACAATAACAACAACAACAACAACAACAACAACAATAACAATAATATTAAAACGCCAGTGGAAACTCTGAAAAGTGCAGATTGTGCCTGTAGTTGTAGGTGAACTAGAGAGTGTGACGCAGAGATTCAGAGAATTGGTGAAAAATTGGATGTCACATTATAAACACGAATTTTTTAAAAAAAACCCGCATTATTAGGAACAGCCAGATTCCTGAGAAAGGTGTTGGATATTTGAAGAAAGGAGAAGGAATCCCCTTAGGTCCCTTGGTCGTAGGTTACGGCCCGATCCCTTGGGAAGTAAAACGGAACAAGATCAGCCTCTGAAACATAATAACAACAATGATAATAATAATGATGATAGAAAAACCTTAGGCGAAAGTACCCAAAAGACCCTTGGTCATTAGATATGATTCGCAACTTTGGTGTGGCGACGACATAACATCTGCCGGAGTTGAAAAGCACTTTGTTTACATGATAATTTATTTTATATTGAAATGTTTCCTGCCCCAGATCTTTCGTGAGAACTCTGCTTACTTGGGAAATCAAAAATCTTGCGATATGCTATTAATAGTAATTAATTAGAACGAAATAATTGTAAGATACTCTGGATTACAGAATCCAGAAATTTCTTGCGTGTAGAATCTGGAGTCCTAATTTTGGAATTCACAATCAAGTTAAAGGGATCCGAGATCCCCTTGGCAATAGGAAGCCAGTCAATTAGAAATCTGGAATCAACTGATGTGGAATCCGAAAACAACTGAGGTGGGATTAGGAATCCACAGCATGGAATTTAAGATTTGCATGGACTACCTTGTGTGGAATGGTAAATAAAAAAATGATGATTAAATATTAAACTGTGACTGGAACGGTCACCTAGTCACGTGACCTGATGCCCTTTTAAATTTCCAGAAAAAAGTGCGCTATGAACAATATTAATAAAAGTGTTTATATATTTTAGTACAAAACTAAATAACACGCGCACACTTATCTAGTAACTACATATTTACTTTGGACTAATAAAATACAATAATAACCATACAGTCTAAGCATAGATAAATCAGTAAGGTAAAAGGTCACTAAAAACGTAACTAAGGCGAATAATTCTTGAAGACACGAAAACGCTCAGTTTTATTCGATATAAAACGGATAAATCTATAAAACTATTAGAATTATGAAAGTGAGGAGGACCGAGGCGCTTAGTAATGTGGGATAAGAGTTTGATAAGTCTATTTTCTAGAAAGAGACAAACAAACGTTTCCTCGAAATACGTACACCCATGAGCCAGGATTGTAGTCTCCCTCAATAAACTGCAACCTGAATGCAGCGAGTCTGTACAACGTCGTTTCTGGTGCAGGATATTTTCCTTGAAGAATTGTGTCACATGCCTGCAAATGGGGAATTGCATCAATTATATGTTATTATGGATTATATCTGTGAAATGGTTTTATATAAAATTTACTTCGTCTCTCATTTTGTCCAAAAATGCACACTTAGAACCGCTGAGAAATTGAATAGATTCAAAGATTGTCTTTTTACTAATACTAATAGTATCATTATTATCACCAATTACATCGCCACCAGTTCCGCCGCCACCGCCATCATGATTCTTATCATTATCAACATCATGACTGTTATCACCATCACCACCATCATCACCATTAACATTAACATCATCGTCGTCATCATCATCATCATCATCATCATCATCATCATCATTGTCATCATTATCACTATTATCACCATCACCACCATCATCACCATCATCACCATCATCATCACCACCACAAAGTCCACTCGATTATAAAAGTAATAAATAAAAAGAACAAAGTTTACGATGAAAAATGATCATTGAATCATATTTAGAAGCAATTTTATTTACATGTAAAACAATCTCAATAATAAATTAAAATAAAATCTAACTTGTCAGTCCAGCAAAAATACCCGAAGTCGAAAGTTTATTTTTTTTTTGCTGAATACTGTCTAACTTTGTTTCCATTATTGTGTTCTTTGGAGCAACTTTCTCGTTTACAATACTTTTCTTTACAGAAACCGATAAAAAACGGAAGCCATTTTGTTTCTCTTTGTTTACTCGGATGTGAATAGTACTTTGCTGATCACCTCCAGGTTAACCAATCAGAGCACGTGAAAAGTTTTACTTATTTGTGTGGCTAATAATAACAATAATCAATAATTAGTTACAATTATTAAATTAAATTAATAACAGCTAAACTAATATTTTTCACATTATTTTGTCGAACCTACAGACCAATAAAGTTCGCTTTGGAATTATGTCTAACCTGCTCATACATGAAACCAGACTCCACTCCATCATCTTGAACCATCTCCGGCGATAGGTAACAGAAGATTTTGAAGAATAACTTCCATTTCTGATTAGCCTCAACAAGTCCGAGAGCCTTGTACCTGAGAAAAAAACTCGTAGTATTATTTAGCTGTGGCATAACATGTATCACAACACAGCACTTTCAATGTATCTAAAATGAGAAGATATGTAATAGTGAAGGCGTTATCCTTGTGGGGTGTGGCTGTAATGTATATGACATCAAGGAGAGCACATGTATGCTAGCATCTTATTTGAGACCACTGAAATAGGCACTAAGCTAACATTGGTAGAGAGCATTACTCTTTGTTTTAAATGTTTTAATTTTTTAATTTTTTTTTTACTTTTTATTTTTATTTTTTATTTTTTATTTTTTATTTTTCATTTTTTTTCTATTTTTTTTTATTTATTTATTTTTTACGACACGGGGTATTCCCAGGCGGTCAGCCATCCAAGTACTAGCCCCGCTCGACCGGGCTTAACTTCGGTGATCAGACGAGAAACGGTGTTTTCCCGGTGGTATGGTCGTAGGCAGAGGGCATTACTCTTTAAAACAACCGTATAAGGGATAGTGAGGCTGAATTTCAGGTGCCATGGACAGCCGTTTCGGGTCTTTCTGGGACTTATCAGCAAGCGTAGTTAGCAAACAGGCTCAGGTTCTAACAGGTAATGCTTGATTCTCATTTCAGTGGCTTCAATGTAGCTAAGAGAACGCACGTGCTATCTATACTAGAAAGAGATCAGCAAACTTAAAGTATAGCAAACTATCTTCTTAAGGAACCCTACATGCATTTACCAGAATGCTTTACGATTTGTCAATGTTAACACGTGAAATTTTGGCATGTGAAATGGCTGATGTGTGCATTTTAAATGAGAAAATGCAGAAACTAAAACAGAGACAGCTTTTCTATCGTATAAAAAATAAGAGTTAGTTGAATTGGAAGACCAGAAGAAAATGGTATAAATTAAGATGCAACAGACCAGACCGAATAGTGAGTTGATACGATTGGTAATCTATTGCTGGGGTACACTTGACGTCATGGCGGCCATGTTGGAGTGCACTTTACAATAGAATTTTGATTATTTCTTTTGTTTTGGACTCCAACATGGCCGCTATGTCTATTGTCTTTTTCATCTCTTGGGAATGGTTGTACCCTAAGAATTCCCCCAAGTCTAAGAAGCTAGAGGTGTTTTTGATTTAAAATAACCGCTGGCCAACTGTGGTTGACGTGCTTAAGCCTATGTGAGGTCAGTTTCATGTTGCGAAAGGATTCGCAACAGAAATAGGGATTTTCAAACTGACTTTAAAAAACTAACTTATTGTAAGAAACAGGACTGTTTTAACTGCTAACGTAATAGCAATGTAGGCCGACCAGCACGTCTATAACAATTTATTCATTAATAAACCTTTATGAAAAAACTAAAAACAAAATCTGGAACTGATTTAAAAACAAAATTGTAGCGGGTTTTGTAACTGAACAAAAAGACTTTTGTAATGTTACGGTTCAATATTTTCATATATTATGTATATATTTTGTCTTCTGTTTCGCCCTATTGGGATTTTAGTGTTCTCATTGAAAAGGAGCAAACAGATATACACATAGTTTAAAGAACTGGCTGATTGTTAGATAAAAGACCTACTTTCTATTTTTTTTCATTTTTTGGAAAGTTACAATACAATACTTTGCTTTATTCATTTTTAACATTTCACAGTAAAATGAAACTTATTAATCTGTTTTTAATTTTTTTTAACTTACAATATAAACTTACCATTCAATGCAATACAATACAGTACAATGCAATACAATACAATACAATGCAATGCAACACAATGCAATACAATACAATTTAATACAATGCAATACACCATACAATGCAATACAATACAATGCAATTTAATACAATACAATGCATACAATACAATGCAATACAACACAATGCAATTAAATTCAATGCAGTGCAATACAATGCAAAGCAATACAACACAATATAAAATGCAATACAATGCAATGTAATACCATACAACGCAATGCAATACAATCAATGCAATACATTACATTACATTACTTTATATACATTACATTACTTTCCTTATTCATATATATGAACCTGGGTTAGCTGCCGAACTGGATCAGGTCTACCGCCCGAATCAACCATTCTCCAGTCAAACACCTGCAACTGTTTACATGAACCTGTTGCCTCATCCGGGTCAACCCTTCTTGCCGGGTAACCTGTTTTCATACCCGGGCTGAACCGCCTTGGCGAGTTGGAATTGACAATTTTTTTCAATGTAAACACGGATCTTTTTAACCCGGGTCCATGTAAAGTGACGCATGGTGAATTTGAGCTCAAGTCGGAATCTTCAAGATGGCTTCAAAAGGTGCTCTTAGTGTATAAACAGGCCCTAAACCTTTACCAGTCTTTCAAGTCTATGTTAAAACCGCATAACATAGAGGAGCCTCATAAACTCGTAAGAAGAATTTGAAAAGTTTACAAAAAGTTCACATTTAACAAAACTGACCTTTTCTATTCCGTTAACTAACAATAATATATTTGAATATTCCGATTTCGGCAATTGAACAAATTTCGAAATAAATGGACGCTTTGTAGTATTTTTATGCAATTACCTTTTTCAAAGGATCGAGGATGTCAGATTTAAACGTTCTTCAGTTTCGTACTGTGCTGTTATAGTTCTCCTCTTGAGTGGAGCTTTCTAATTTGAATATTTTCTCATTTCATTTCTTGTTTTTATCTTCAAAATACGAACAGCTGAAAAAGCCTGCTGTCTTAGTCTAATCTAGAGTTCGGAGATGTGAAAACCGTAAGGCTTAAATTAACCTCGTACAAGTAGAAAAGGCTACTTGAACGTACCATTCAGAATGTTTTCAATTTTTTTAAAAATTTCAGCTGCGAGAAAAAACCTTATTTAGCAGGTGGGAAAGTTGCTTTTTTTTATATAGGGTAATTTCGGCCCTCGTCAGTTTGGTGCCTTGAAATGTTTGAATCATCAGCTTTGTGTGTAAACGTCGTTATACGTCAGCTGTTCTCAATTTATTGTTCTTTTAAAAAGTTCACCCAATCTTTTGCAAGTGTTTTCCGAAATAAAATGCAATTTTGAAATTATTCAAATCCAAAAAGAGAGTTCATCATCATGTCTGGAACGAAAAAATAATAGAAACTCTTGATAATTTTATCAATTTTTGTTCCACTGATCAAATAAGGCAAATTGTTCTCAGGGTATGTTTGTTGAATGCCTCATTTTCGTACAGTGTGAATTTTTTAGTTTAAAATTTTGACGATCAGTGGATTGAGGTTTATGAAATGCGAGATGGTAATGCTAAAGTTCTCATTATTGTCATTAGAACGACAGCTTGTAGAATGCTGATAGGATGATAAGTTATCAAGTATCAAGTTCTATATGTTAAATATACATGTTTGGACTCATAAAAACCTTTTTAAAAGCCGCTGCTCGATTTAAGTAATTATAATTTTATTTCCGTCGCTTTCTGTGTTTTTGTTTGCTTAGAATGTTTAGTAGTTTGAAAATTATATTAAGATCTATATAGAGCAACACCTTTCTCCTCACAATACACAAAATATTCTATATTAGTCGAACAAAGCACCGGCTGTTTTCTGAAAGATATAAATTAAAAAAGCCATATAACTTCCGACTGAACTTCTATTTTAGAAAACATGTTTTGCATTGTTTTAATAAAGTGTTAAAAAGAGTTACTAAATTCTGTTTTTAAATTAATGGACAAACTCAAACTAGCAACAAAAAATAAATAACTACATTTTTTTTAAATGTCTAGTCTAAATATATTGCTCTTGACGAAGATATTCTTTATAGATGGTTTATCTGATTATTTTGCTCTTATAACAGAGAGAAAAGTGACCACCAAAGAAGAGAAAAGAGTTAATATATAGGTTTACAAATTTTTACAGTGCAATTCTAACCTACTATATGATAGCAATATAATTTAGCAATACATATTAAGTTTATAGGGAAGACTACAGAACACTTGCTTTATTATAAAAACCAGAAATATTCGGCTGACGATGGGCTGTTCTTAACTTTTCGGAAATTACAGTCTCAAATTGTTTTTAAATTGTTGTGTTATATTTCCTGTTATATCCAAACTGCGGCTAAATTTACCGTAACGAAGTAGTTAAACCATAATATTGCTGCAAAACTGAACAGGTTCCAAACAAAACATTACATCTTGTACTATCGTACAATATATCCAATCCGTTGGAGCAATCAAGCTTTTGTTACCGTTTTCGGCTGCTTTTGAAAAATGAAAGAAGCGGTTAGAAATGTTATAATGAACTTACATGTCTCATCAAAATTTCAGCCTAGTGATCGTTCTTAGTTTGTTCTAATTTTAGAGGCAAACATCAACCTGGGTGTTCTTATAAAGTTTGTTCATACAGAAAAAAAAGCGTGCATCGTCTGTCAACGAAAGGAATAGTTGCACTTTGCAGATACCAGAATTTAGCGCCATCTTATCTTTAATATTAAAACCAAACGACTCTTTCTACAACACAAAACTCGTAAGGTGTGTCCAACAATTCAATTGACTATTAAACTAAAAACTAAATTAAATGTACCTTAATTGACGTTATTTTGACAAATTACCGTGGAAAAGGTGGCTAATTATTTCCTTTGGTTCTTCTGAAAAACTTTTGATTCATTTACATAACAATTTATAAAGTGAGTGAGAAATATAAATTGTCTCGGTTTAAAATTATTAAGACCATTTTGATTTTTTTAGATTTTCAGTTTTCAAACTTTCTTTATTTTTAAGTTACAAATGAATATAGAAAAAACTAAGCTTGCAACAACCGCGTGGTATGTATTTAGCTTTCCTGCTTCCACTTAAGCACCGGAAAATCTTCGCTGAATTTTCTTTGAAGTGCACAAAACTTCCTGCACGTAGGGTCATCAAGAAGTAACTGTCGATGATTGTTTATCTTTGGTATTTGGCTTAACCCTGTCAAACTGTCAATCAAGAATGCTCAACAACCAATAGGGTTGAACTGTTTAGCCCTGTAATTCACCAGACCTTCCCACCAGGTTAAAAAATTTCCCAAAACATCTTGACCGCGTCTGGACGCTGAAGTGAAATCTTAAAATGCTCTTTTGTTTTTTATTTAGAATTCAATTGTTTTTTCTTTTTTCGTTATCTGCTCCAGCAGTTAGACCTTAGTCTTAAAATGGGGTAAAAACAGTTAACAGAAAAGAAAATCAGACAAAACAACTAAGAACTATGTATGAATTTGCGACTATGGACTTGCCCTCTTTCACATTATTGCTTTCACTGAAATTAAGAAATTCTCGGAAAGACTTGCATCTAGATAACTGCCCTGTGTGGCGAAAGTCAAGTCGCCGCATCTGTCCTTTGGACATCATTGCTGTCATAAAACATACTAAAAGCATATATTTTTTATTTATTTATAAATGTGTGACAAGTTCCGTTCATCATCTCGGCGCAGATCACAACTTGCGATAGAATCGACCCTTCACATGGCCTTTCAATTGTTCGGCACTTTTATAGTTACTTGCCAGCCTGGAAAAATTTAGCGTTTTAGGTGAGATTTGTGACAAATAGAAAAAATAAACTTTCAAACGCACTTAATTTAAATATCAAAACAGATAAGGTATTTTTTTGAATTTGGGCAATACCACGGAACGTTGTGCCAAGTAGAAAAATCTTCATGATTGATCTTTCCCACTAAGTTCAAACTAGGGATCAATTGCGTAACATAGTTATAAACAGTTATAAACAGGATTGCAATTCCCTTCTTCGATGGCAACCGAGTGTTTGATTCGTGCTTTTCCTTCAATTTTGTTATAGAAAAAGTACTTCAAGCAGGAGACAAGGGATGTTAAACTGATTTTTTACCCAGCATGATCACGGCGCCGAGCGGTTTTAAAACGGACTAGTTCAAATTGTGTCTGTGAAACATTTTCAACGCCCCTCTAGGTATGTTTGACAAAGAAAAAACAAAGTGCTGATTCGAAAAAGGGCGTATTTTCTCGAAGCAGTAAACGAAAGTTGACTTTCCGAAGAGAGAGTTACTCTTTCACTTTACTCGCCAGCGACATAATCTGCACATTCAAAGGAATAGAAACCTGAGCGGACTTTGTTCGTGATGTAAAGGAAAACATACATCGTCACCTCTCAATTTATTCTGTTTGTCTGTCTCAATTGTGTCCGAGTGTCACCAATTCACGGTAATTAAACTAATTAAGGTCCTGTTCTTATCACAATGGCCAAAATCGATGAAACTTGCTTTCGATTGGTTCTCACAAAGATCAAAGCCGCGCTTGCCGACACTGTCCCATAATCCCCTGCGGGCAGATGCGGTATCTCATGAACTGACTGATGATCGAAATTTTTGACTTGATGTTGGGCTTGGAAGTTCTCCTATTACAGTTTAGCATTTTCCGCCGTTCTAACGAAACTTAACAAAGCTGAATTTCTCCAAGTATGTATTATACTAACAATTTTTTTTCTTGCAGGAGACTAAGAATTAACGAATACGTTTCGTTTAAATGACATCTACAAGGTCTGAAGCTGTTATGGTTTTGCAGGTCTTAGTTGGAATCGGAGCTGGCTTTGACGGCAATGTAAGACGATTCATCTTGTAGCGCGAGTTTTGATTGCAAGCCGTGAATGGTGAATTAACGTAAGTTGAGCACTTTATTCACATAGATACTTTATAAAGAGATCGACGCCACTGTTTATTCTGGCGTAGTGTGGTTCGCTCGCTGGCTTTTGTGACACGTGCAAAGCCAACTGCGTTGACACCCGTCTTTTCTGCAGTTTAGCGAAACTCTGAATGCGGTGCAACCATCAGTTCGCGGGCTTTTGCGAAATTTAAGCTCATCACAAGTGAAAATATATAACGGCTTTCGGTTTTCTTCTTGGGTAGCAAATTGCGGAGGCTATTATGTAATTGTAATTGATAATATGCAAGGCCTCGCTTTACGTTAACATGTTTAACTTCACACATCCAGTCCATGCCTCGCTCGTTTACAGAAGTCACGGGGCCGCTACGTTTGTAAGCTGAATTTATTGAGCGAAGAAGACGTAATGGTTTTGTTTATTTAATAGCCTACAGGAAGTCGGTGATTTGTGAATTTTAAAATTTTTCTTCTTGTGTTTGGTTGCTGGTGAATGTTTTGAGTTGCTATCCAAAAGTCGTATTTAAATTGATAAATGAGTAGTTGACGTGACAGAATTAATTGCCCATTTTTGTTTGAAGTAACTTAACTGCGACAAAAGGACTGTTTCTTTGGCTATAATTGTTTGATCTGAACTTGACTGGAGTTGTTTGATACTGTTGTGACAGGAAATAGACAGCGAAGCAGCAGGAATACCTAATAGACCGTTTGTTTTCGTCCTGATGTAAATGTGTGTGAACTATCGGTAACTCTCCTTCGACAACAACAAAGTATATCTTCTTGAAGCTTCTTCACTTTTGCGAAATTCCAAGATTTAATAGTTTCATAGGTGATTTATTTTTTCTATTTCATCTTTATTAAAAACTTAGGTAAAATAGGTTGAAATTTTCCGACTCGTCGACCTTTGTGTCAGAATCGATGGGTGCACGTTGCCATTTGCTTTTACACAGTCAGTTGTTTAATGAATCCAGTTTTGCGTCGATGGGAATTATAATTCGATAAGATAGTATCTTTTGGCAAGAAAAATCAACAAAAGCCTATTATCGTTGATGATTTAATGAAGTTTCGCATCTTTTCTGGAAAAGCCGCTGGTTATTCATTTGATGAATCAAGATGCATTTGTGTGCCTACTTATGATAAGTTTTCACACAGAAATTGATGTATAGTTTTAAAAACAATAACAGTGATAAGCTGCGGTCTATGTAGTAACAAGTTAATTCTTTTTCTTACTGTTGCAACAAATTGAAAAATAATACGGCGAATGTGTATTGTAAGTTGTGGGCATTAAATGTGTGCGATTGTTTCAAATCATGTATTGTGATTGTTTGAGCTGAAAGTCTACCGCGCGTTCGACCAATTTATTACGTTAAAAGTTTAAAAGTTGACACAACTTTAATGTCCTGTATCCATCATCTTTACCCATTTTCATTAACGTTTTGGCTAGTTTAAATCGTCTGTTGCAAAGAAAACTTCACCTCGTTTAATTTGTTGTTTATATTAAATTCGTGTCAGAATTTGAATTTGTTTTTAATCTGTCTTATACCCTGCAATGCAATTTTTCGATTTTTTTATGTGAAAAAGATAATGATAGTGGACTTACCCACTTTTAAAACAAAAATATTTTTAGAAGTTGCGAAAACGTTTATTTCCCGACTTTTTATTAGAGTTGGAAAAAATTTAATGTCATATTAGTGATGTAATTTATTGTTGTGCCATTTTCCCATCCATTAACAACGTTCGGCACATTAATAAAAGCAGAAGCTTGAAAGTATGTTTGCTGAAGAAATTGGAAAATGTGAGAGCTCTTTACAAAGTAGGGGAAGTTTAATGGTTTTTAAAAGGGTTGCTTAGGGTTGTTAAGTGCAGGAAATTTTTCATAAATTAAATATGCCTCGGCTATTGGTATGATTAGAACTTTACATTATGCACAAAAATTGTTTTTCTTTTTCAAACAATTCCATCAAATTTTGACACTCCACTAAAAGCAACTGTTTATCTGCATTTGTCAGAATGACAATAAAATCTTCCCTAGTCCCCAAAATGACTTGTACTATTTTTATCCTTAAATTAAGGGATTTAATTTTTTGACAATTCCGTTTAGTTAAAAAGTACTTATTTATCAGAAAAATTATGCTGAAAGCATACTCAACAACACCTGACTTTTTGTCCATTGTTCTGCTAGTTTAAAAACCTGTCAGTACATTTTAAAATTCATTGTGGTGAGAGTAGAATTTTATAGCTGTCTTATCCAGAAACATTTCATTTTGTTACTGCAACAAGGAAAAAGAGGCTTTGTTTGAAAGGAATCTTTTTTCTTAAACTTCTGTCATTAAGTTGCCTTCTCCAGTTGTGAGCAGGTGACCTTGTAAAATTTAATATATGCAAAAATAACTGAAAGAGCTTTCAACAAGGAAAACTTTTAAAAATGGCATTGGAAGCATATACTATGAACAGCTGGAACTGTCGGTCTTTCCCATACTTTGTAAGCCTTTTCCTTGTTGTACTATAAATACCCTTATATTTTTCTGAAAAATGTAACTCAAACTCCAAATATTGAATTAATGGAGAGTGATTCATTGTTGACTAAGCTTTGAAAATATAGAATGAAAGTGTTTTATGGTTTAAGTGTAATTTGTGGTAGATAAGAATTAAGCAATTGTTTTAGCAAAACACTGACAGCTTCCAAACATGACTGTAGAACTCGATTTCTACCAGTTTTTCTTCTGAATAAATAATTCCAAAGATACTGTAGTATAAATATTCAGTATACAGAAAGGTTGCCCCTGTGCGGTATATATAACAAGCTTGCATTTTTACATGCTGCGTTTCCATTGAAAAATTCTAACTTTTCATCATGTTTTGTAATGGAGTTAGTACTGGTGACCTTTCCATGGCCATTTCCTCACCACCCACTGGCAAATCAACTAGAGACAAAAACTGCAACAGAGAAAGTTTTTTTTTTGAGAACAATTCAATCTCGGTTTATAAGCCAGATTAAATTTAGTAGATGATTTAACAAAATTGGTATTTTAAATACAAGTGCTTAGGAATTGTTTTTAGTTTATCAATCTTTTTGCACTGGTTATGTTTTGTAAAATCTTTACTTTCGAGATCTGATGTTGTAATTTGATATTCCAGTTGTTGTTGTGCTAAACTGAATGAAGACTTATTTGTACGAACCTTCTTTCAAAGAGGATGGCAAGAAAGCACAAATGAGGATCCTACACATGATGCTAAGTTCCCTTGATATCGAAAGAGACTACAAATTAGTGGTGGAGATTCTAATGAACCTAAATGTGATTTAAAACAGATGTTTAGAAAACTAGGAAATGCCCTCAAGGCAATTTGCCTGAAGCTCACAACATATACATCATGGACAGAAGCTTGCTGTTTTTATTTCTTCAAGATTTTGTAATGATCACAATTGGTCCCCTTGCATTTTTGTCCTTTTATAATAAAAAGCAAACTTGGCTTTATTTGTAGTTGGAAACTTGCATTTGTTTTGTTTTAACAGATCAGATTGTGTGGTGTTTTTGTTTAAGTAAGCTCTTGTGTTATGTTATGTTTATTGAGTGATAAAACTTACTTTATTATAGTATTATAGGCTGTAGTTTCTCTTGATTTTCTTGCTCTGTTAAAACCAAACAAAAGTTTTAAAAACCTCTGCAAATTAGAATTTTGAAAATCTTGAGATGTGAAGTATATGACATCCATATGGTAAATTCATTACTTGTGGCATTTGACTAACATGTGTTGTGCAGAAAATGATAAGAAATTCTGGGGAAATGTTTTTCTATCAATTTGTAATGTATTAAACTTTATGTTAGTTAAAAAAATTGTACATTTTGAGGTGAACATTATTAAATGATTTAATTACTGTTTAGCGGATGGCGACTGACCAAGACAGTACAGAAGTGCTTGAAGTTGTCCCAGTATGTATACAACAAGATGTTACTTGTTTATATATTATTTTAATGATTTCAGAAAAATGATGGACTGTAACTATATTGTGGAACATTAATTTTCATATTTAGATGGAGTACCATTCTGCTTACTTAAAATTTATTTTCTAGGCCAAGAGATTGCGACAAGAAAATGGCATTGATGACAGAGATAGGTTTGTAAATTTAGAGAGTTTCACCTAGTCTTTTGTAAACTTCCTTCAGGAAGTTTTACTTGTTAAGTTTTTACATAAAAAAAGCAGAACATATATCTTGTAGTGTTAAATATTTCTACCATTCCAAATTACAAATTATGCTACAATTAATTTTGAAATTGAAAAATTTAATGTTTGAGTTAAAGTCATTTGACATATTTTTATCTGTAAATGATTTTAATATTCTCAAAAGGATGTGTTAGCTGTAAAGTAAATATTACACTCATTACTATGTATAAAGCTGAGTTGTGGCAATTTTCTTTTATAAACTCAAAAGCATTTCATTTTAAACTTGTGTTTGGCTGAAGTATTTCATTAACTGAAGTAACTACTTTAGCTAAACCAGAAAATTCTAAAGCACAACTGGGGAAATGTTAGAAGTCAGCTGCTAAAAGTAGATATGACAAATTATTTAAGAGGAAGACGTCTAACCCATCATTGGTTTACATGTTACAGGTAAAGATAACAAAAAGATTTTCAAGCTTGCTTATAACTTTTCATCATCTCTTCTTTTTTCAGTTGCATAATAGAAATTAAAAGAAAAATAAATTATGTAGATAGTGAAAAATGTTCATTGAAAATTTATACTTTTTAACTATGGAAATTGATGTTCGTTTTTCACATACAATTTTTGATGTTTTAAAAATTTATTGTTGTGGCATATTTTTAAAGCAACACTAATATTTTTGTTTTTCTTTTAACTTTGTCTGACAATAGCTCTACATAGCAGAAAGTGTTCTTTTAAATGCATTTATGTAACCATTGATTGTTTTGTTTGATTATAATAAAGGATTTGATTAAAGTTTTAAGTATTTAGTAAATTTTTCTGTACTTTTTTGACCTTGTATGGAGTTTGTTCAGATTTTTTTATTGAATATCATATATGAAAAATTGTTTTAAGTTTGATCAAATAGTTAAAAGTGTAAAGTAATTCATTTTTAAGAAAGATAAGCTGTCGTGACAATTTATGTTAGCCTGGGCATAGTAGGTTGATCGAAGGACACAAAACAGTTGCAAGGTTATTTAGAAACGTCTGAGAAATACATTACCAGCTCAGTGGTACACTTTAACATATTTTTGACAAGACGCAAAGATGTAGGTAAAATATAGTTTCTAAAAGTTTGGTATTATAAAGTTCTTCTGTTTGTCATTGTGCAGTTTCTTGTGCTGATTGTAATTGTAAAAGAAAGAAATGAAAAACAATCTTGTTATTATGTAGATTCAGATACAAGACATAAAAACTTCCCTGCCTTTATATATACAAGGTTAAATTAAATTGTAAATTTTAATATATTTATTTGTTGCTATTGCTCAGTTATGTTGTTCATTTCTTGGTTTTAAAAAAAAATGAATTGGAAGGCATTTTTTCTGGTGTAATTAAATATCAAGTATATTATTGCCAACATACTTAACTGCAGATTTATCTAAATATTATCCTGTGCCTAGGTTGAAATGGTATTTTATCTTTTCTTTGTGTAGGTGCAAGGAAAACTTTACTCTAAACTATTTGTTATGAGTAAATTCTAGAAATAAAAAATTGTTCGCTGTCAACTGATTTCATTTGAATATATTAAAAGATGTTTTTTTTGTAGTATATATAATTATTAGTGGAACTTATTTTGTTATGACAGGTCTAGTTATATATAGCATATTAATTGCATCAAAATTATTTAAGAAATCACCAATTAAACAAGAATAGCCAATAAAGCCAATGAAATGGAGCCATTTTTCAATTTAACACTTATAATTTCTAATTTTGTACATACCAGCAGCAATTATAGATAGCATTCTGTTTATTGCAAGATTTTGTTGTTAGCTCCCCAAAACTAAGGTTAAAAAGATCATGCAAAAATATTCAAATTTCTTCAGATAAAGACCTTGTGGTCTTGAACCATTTTAACAAGCCAAACTTGAGATGATAAAATAATAGAATTATTACTGTAAGTTAATAATAGTACGTAGTTTCTTATTCATGTAGCATTCTCAGTTGTTTTACTTGCATAAAAGAGTAAACATTTGCAGCACAATATCTATGTATTTTGAGTGTTAGTTTGACCATGAATATGGTATAAACTTTTTTAATCATTTGTTAAACTTGGAAATAAAAAACCTTGAAATTAGACAATGTAGATTGATTTGTTTTAGAATCTATATGTTGTTTAGTAAGGTCAGAGGTTAATGTTGCACATTACAGCTTTATAGTAACACTTTGGATGTCATTAAACCATCTATAGTTTAATTTAGTTCAAATCTTAGATGCCTAATGCAAATTAATTTCCTTTTTTTTGGAATTGATAGTAGCGTTGGCTCAGACCATGGAAGCTCGCCTGAACACCAAAGCTCAAATGGTATGGGTGAGTCCAAGAGCAGCTTATCAATTGGAAATGTCAATTCAACACCAGACTCTGACAAAAGTGATTCATGGGAAAATGTAAATGCTGTTGGTGGAGAAATTCCAAATGCTGATCTGGGAATTACTTCACCTTCGACAGTCTCACCAGTTTCATCATCAAGTTTAACAAACCTCACATATGGTACAGACAGTGCATCATCTGTTACAAACTTAGACATTTACGGAAATCCAGCCAGTATTCAAACTGATAGTTCAGCTACTCAACTTCGTACACAGTTTGCCACAAACCCCCCTGGATATTATAGTCCCCGGTCGTATCCACACATTGTGCCTGCAACACCTCAAACGAACCTGACCCAATATCAAGGAACTGTTATTCAAAGTCCAGGAGGAGGAAACCCAGTTTCAGATTGGTATACAACAACAACGCAGCAAGCTGGTGGGACCTTCCAAATGGTGCAATCAGTTCGTTATCCAAGCAGTAACTCACCAGCAAAGACAGCAGCTGATACAGGTCAAACAGGTTCATTACCTGGCATGTCAACCTTACGCCAGACCACAACTGGAACATTTAACAATCCCTTTGCCTCATATGATAGTGTTATACAGACAGGACAGCCTGGCTTTTCTAACACATTTCAGCAAGCGTTTAATACATTCTGCACTGCTACTACAGCAAGTACAACCACACAAGCAGTTTACACTGGCCAACAACCCGCGCAGACTGTATTTCCCTATGTTAGTTATCAAAGGAACCCAGGCCAAACAACAGGGTACACCTATACATACCTCAGTGCCCCACCTCCAGCATACAGTAGTCGTGCCTATGTCTCACAAATGAATGTAACTCCGCCACCAAATGCTGTCGCCAACTATTCCCTAGCGCAGTTGGTACCTAGCCAGATAGCACCAACAGCTCCTGCTGACAATTCTGGTAATAACGAGATTTTGATTAATAAAAATAGTTAAATAGTTAGTAATTTAGCATTATGAAGCTGTTTTTAATGTTATATACACAAGAAGTTGAAAATACTAGAAAAAATTAAATTACAAATTCATAATTGATTTAAAATGTTTTGCACTAGTCTTCATGCATCTAAGAATTTTCAGGTCTTATTTTTTCAAAGAAAATTCAGTTTATGATATAAGGAATTATTTTGTATTAGAAGCAATTTCCTTTTATAAGCCTAGATTTTCGTTCAGGGATTGAACTTACCTTTTTATAACTTACTGTGAAGAAACAAAGGGAGTCCTTGACTTTTTCCCTATGTAATGCATGTTTGAACCCGGGGGAGGGGAGGGGCACTCCCATACATTATCTATATGTGTATGTGCCACCGTGATTTTCAAGCTCGTGATTTAGAATGGGGTAATCATTTCACAGACATTTTCTAGAACGAGGTATATTTGGAACCCAGAAAGCCCTTTGTCACGACTGCCTTTGTCAAAAACTCAAAAATATGGTGAAAGAATTTTTTTCAGTTTGTCTAGTGGTAGTTACTCACATTATGAGTTAACTGACCAATCAGTACCAGTCTATATAAGTATTCGACTGACACATTAACCTCACTTAACTCTGAAGATGACTTCCGCTCAGTTTGTCGAAACGTCAGTCACTAACATCGACAACAGTCCTTCTCAGGAATACAATAACCCAGATGATCACAACATACGATCTACTGTTAATCCTGGGTTCAAACCATTTACTATTTACTTACTGCTGTAAATTTGCCCTTAGGATCACTGAGGCCAACTCATTCAGCAGCTCGAGTTTAAAATTGAACCTGTCTTCTGTATTCAAATTCTCAACGTTGAGCGCTGAGCTTACTATCAATTTTTATGTTTTATCGCAGGAAATACTCGTTATTCACCCACAATGCCCACCAGCCCAGATTCTCCGAATTCACCTAATCAAACTGCTGCTGAAGTTGTCATGAATAATGTATCTTTATCGACTAGCAATACTGCAGGACAGGATGGTCAAGTAACCAATTTAAATGACACAGGTGGGGCATCTCCTGCACTTATTGGAGGTGGTAACAGAGGGCGTGGCAGGGGGGGTAGAGGTGGTAGGACTCGTGGAAGTGGAAGAGGAAGAAGATCAACAAGTGGTCCACCACCGGAATTGGATCACAGTATCGAGGTACTGTGCTTATTATAAGGTTATAATAATTTCATTCAGTGCCCATCAAAAATGAGCATAAGAAGTGATCTTTGCGGCATTTTGAGCAATTTAGTTTAATTACTTAGCAACTAAATAACACTACCTTATCTGCTTAGCGATATTTTTATAGAATGTTTGAAGTGGTCATTTATTAGTGACTATAAAAGATGACAATGAGTGATCTGAGTTTTCCAAACATTTGCAATCTGAACAATAATTTACCAAGAATCATACCCGTGAAGTCTTGTTGCAACTTTCTTATGAAGCTGTATCTACTGGGAAAAATATTTTTTCATTAGCTTATCTTTGTTGATCTTCTTGAATCATATCTACTGCACTATGTGTTGTTAAACAGGAATGATGGTGGCGGTGGTAATTCGGGGTTTTCCTTTTCAAATGAAGTAGCAGTAGATGAAGTTTGAACAAGCGGAGAAGTTGGGCGTGGTAGCGCAATCCGTTCCACATTTATTATCAACACTTGCATTCTTGTCAGCAAGGATTTTTTAGTAATAATGACAGCTGCCGGCGACGAAGTGATTCGCAGATGACGAAAATCGCCGGTCTCCGGCCAAAAACGAAAACCCTGCATCTTCGTTTTTATCTTATCCGTATTATCATCAACTTTATTATCTCATTTATCGTCCTTGTGATCTCTATCACTGACATTTTACCAACAGCGTTATCTTCCTTATTGATATCACTATTATCGTTTTTGTGATCCCTATTATCGTAATCATCATTATCATTATCAACATTATTGTTATCATTATCGTTATTATAATTGTTACTACATCATCGTTATTGTTGTCTCTATCATAATTATTGTTATCACTATATCATTATTAATATCGTCATTATCACTATCATCTTATCAATAGAACCATCAGTAGCATTATTACCAGTTTTTTTTAAGTTTAAATTTTTTTTTCTTTACAAGAACAAAACACTAGCACAAAAAACGAAAACAAAAGAATAGAATAAAAATAAAGTAAAAAAGCGAAAAAAAAACAACTACACACAGAAAAGCTTCAGAAACTAAAAGGCTATTATAGCTTTCTTAGAGGTTCCCATTTCATTAAATGAATCCTTTGTTTATTTCTATTTTTGGCGATAGAGCACTCGATATATTCTATATGTTTTACTCTTCTCCAATATAAATCTAAATTGTTTGCAGGCATTATTTTTTTATATCGATAAAAGTAAATAAAACGTTTTACTATAATACGTCACTAATGTTGCTCCTCGAGTAGAATGCTCAAAAAATAATCTGAGCCACTATCTGATGACTTGTTTACACTTTAGTAGTTGTATAACTAGACGCTTACATAGCGTTTAAACGGACTTTCTTTCAGAACAGCGCATAATTAAGTTGTTGTTTCAATATCCTACATGATTTGATGATCGTATCTGTAAATTTTGCCAAATTCGCAAGTAAACAGAACTGATTTGCTTAAGGTTACATAACACCTTTTGCATTTTCTTTGAGAAATTTTTGATTGTGCGCTTCTTTTGAAAGCTATCCCGCTGTATTTTGGTGAATTTGAAGCCAGATAAATGTAGTTTCAGAATGTGTATGCAAAAATAATGACTTTTTCTAAAGTTTGTTTTTTTTTTGTCTCGAAAGCGAAGCTTTGCAAGCTTTTCAGGGGATAATTATATTTAAACATCGAATTTTAAAATAAAAATGAAATCTACTCTAACCTGTAACTCATAATCAGCAATATAATGAACTTATTATAATTTATGGCTAACATTTGCTTGATTTGTCATTTTGGAACATTATGTTTTGAAGGGCCTGAGCAGCCTGTGCTTGTCACGTGATTCCATTTTGAAGCATAAGAACCACGGAAACGAACAGCATTTTTAAACACGAACTTCGTTCGGAAGCCGTATAAATACCTGCAGCTTGGAAATAACTTTATAAGAAATGTTCGTAATGACACAAGTTTATTAACAGCTTTACTGAGGAGCACTTTCTTTCTAAAATAATTATCATTAAGGCTACATCTAACAAGCATGAGATTTTCACCATAGCTTAATACCTGGTGGTCCCCAGCTTGGATCCACCAATTCCAGCCCAGGTGTCCACGTCTAACCAGCCCATCCGATTAACCTAAGAAATCAAAAAGTTTAGTTTGAGAAATCTCTTAATTATATTCAATTATTTGACATACGTTCGCTTAAAGATAAAATTAATGGATAAAATTATTAATCGAAAACATTTGGTTTTTATAAAACTATTACATAAAAATTTTTACAGCCTTAATAATTTTAACCATATATATTTAGTTATATTTACACATTTTTCTAAAGAAGGTTTCTGGATGCTTTCAATTCTAAAAATTTAACAAGCCATTTTAAACCGTTATCATAATCATCTCTGATGATCATAAATTTAATTATCATCCTTGATGATTATCAATTAT
>JAPEIX020001624.1:0-13159 GCA_026122405.2 Zoanthus sansibaricus
GTGTGTACAAGAGCCGTTTATTCGTCTCTTTTTGACTTTTGTTTTTTTGAACGAGTTGAGGATGCCAGTTTTGCTCTGACTTTTAGTTCTTCTTGTGTTCAGTACCCGTGGAGTCTTCTCATTGTGACTTTTGATTGCAACTTGCAGTATTTATTTTCTGCCAATCCCAAATTCCTTTACATATTAATCAGGTTTTATGTTACTGGTAACTCATTCATTGGACGAAACCAGTAGCTTGCCAGCCCCAAGTGGAACGTGATGTGTCTTCATTGATTTTCTTTGCATTTGGATTGACCAGATAATCTAAGTTAAAAAAAAAATAGTTTTCTCAAGGTCAGAACACAATGGCACAAATACAAATGTTTTATGACAACTCCCCCAAAGGGTCTTTCCAGTGTCATTTTACAAGCAAATACATGCTCAGCATTTTGAGGGTTTTAAAGTAGATAGTCCACGAATATATATTTGACATATTAGTAAATGCCCTTGATAGATAATTGAAAGACCACAAGTGTGTAGGTTTTTTAATTCCCACAATAGAATATGGAAAGAATGGGCCAATTGCTGAACATCCTTATCCAAAAAGACATGAAGGCCTAACTATTTGCAGATGTTAGAGCAAAGGCAGCACCTTCTCCTCAACCCTGTGTGTTGGTCTGGCCAGGAATTGAAACCAAGACTCCCACACGATAGACTGTCACCTTACCAACTAGGCTAACCAGGCGGTGGTCTGGCCTGGACTAATCCAGTTGGCAAGTTTTTATTTTTATTGATTTTGTTTACTCTTCTAACTTTACAGGAAGAATTTATCCACTGGTTTTACCCAAGAGATGGAATTCTAGATTGCTTTGTTGTACCCGTAAGTTTTTTCATGATAAGAATATAACTAAGATGTAACTTTATACATTGCTGTTTATGGTTTGTTATGATTGCTTATCTTGAAACTTTCATCATTATCCCTGTGTGCTCTAGCTGTTTTATGACGTTTTGTCATCATCACCCCAACTCTTGGTATCGTTACTTTGCTCAGACCAATGCCTTTCTCTAATTTGAGTTACGTCAATTGTGCCATCCAGAAGTGTACTAGTGTGTTTGCACCATTTCTTCAAAGGGCATGCCTGACATAATATGTCTTCCAATGTAGAGAATCTAAACCCACAATGAAAAAAGTTTTTGTTATACCGTAACAACATCTTACACTGGCTAGTAAACTCATGCTTTGCTTCTAGTTAATTTTTAAGTAACATCGCACATGAAAATCTTGACAAAGAGCAAACGAGCCAAAGTGAAGAATTGTCTGGAAGCCATACATTTGTTTAGAAATTCTTGTATCTTAAAACAGCTACATGTCGTTAACTATTGATCCGTTTAACCTCAAACTTTGGGATTTTGCTATTTATAGTATGATCTTTCTTTTTATAATAATCATATTTAGCAATTATAAGAATTTAGGAACTTGTACCCAGGCCCTCTTGGCATGAAACCCGGCAATGGTAATCAGTTTTCTCTCGTGAAAGGTCACCTTACCTACTAAGATGGACAATTCTCCCCTTGAGAACTTTTGCTTTTTCAAGGCGAGTTTAAGATACTAAAGAGGATACACTAACGGCTATCTCCGTAGGGTAATTTTAAGTACTGTTACCTTGGTTATCCAAGACTATATGAAGGGCCCCTACGTATTTTCACAGGCATTTTATGGAAACTCAAAATATATGTTGTTAAAAGTGAGAGACATTTGATTTGTTTTAAAAAATGAATTTTTTTCCGTAAATGAGGAATTTGGAGAAAAATTGTCAAAGAATGCTGATTTCTGGTCTCTTTCAGGTCTATGCCTTCCATTATCCTTCTTAGCATTTGACGTGGATAAATGAAAAATAATAATATACATACTTTGTTTGTGTACCTTATGATTCTAGGATGAGAAAGGCAACATTACTGAATTGCTGAGTTTCTACACATTGCCGTCAACAGTGATGCATCATCCTCAACACAAACAGCTGAAGGCTGCCTATTCTTTCTACAATGTCAGCAACAGGGTGCCATTGGTAGATCTAATGCAAGATGCCCTTGTTCTGGCTAAACAGGTCAGATAATTTAAAAACCTGTGAGCTCCCTCCCTTCTCATTTCCTAGTGCAGAGATTACTGTTATTTTAGATTTTGTTTTTAATTGGTGTTTAAATCCATTTATGATAGAGTCAAGGTTATTCTTCTGAAATATTTGCATACTCTTCAATGAATACAGAGTCATTTAGAGCTAACAAAAATCTTTGAAGATGTTGGATGCGTAACCAGGATTAATCATAATTAACTAAACGTTCTCTGGTTTGAAATACTATATTTACGAGCTTTCGACTGCCAGGCTACAGCCTTCGACGGGTATGGTGCATATATGGATAGTATAAACAGTGATATACCTGACAAAATCTGTTTCAAATTTTATTGAGATTCAAACTAAGTATCTAAGTCAAAAGATTTCAATGAACAATATTGGAAAGAAGGTGGACTTTAGTTGTTTGGTTCTGTGTTCCTCATTAGAGTTATATAATAATCTATGCGACCAAGCTTGCAGACCCTTGCTGGAGCTTGGGGGGACGAGATGGTAAAGCTAGGAACTTAGGAGTGTTCAGATTTTTACCTAAATGAGTAGAGGTTAACAAACTACCAAAATCTTCCTAGAATTTTTTTTTTTAATTGAAGGAAATTAGAAACTAATGTATTCAGTTAGTAGCAAGGTTATGTATCAGTGATTATGCTGTGCCATTATCCATGCCCACATGCGGAGCGATAGTTCAAACCTGGGGAGGTAATAATTCTAACTACTAACCCCCCCTAATGTTTCATTAGTAGCTAGCAAATTTTTACCAAAAAGTTGAATTTCTCAAACCAACCTTTTTTAAACAGTTTTACAAACAGATAAGTTTTAAACCGTAGTGAGAAGAATTTTCGACCTGATGTTTCGGTCCGTAGCCCTTTGTCGGAGTGAATGCATGAGAGATAAATAAATAAAAAACATGGTTTGGCATTCACTTCGACGAAGGACTACGATCCGAAACATCAAGTCGAAAATTTTTCTCACTACCGCGGAGTAAAACTTATCAATTTGTAAAACTGTTGCTATAGAAACACTAGCGCAGTATTCCATTTATAACTTTTTTAAAGTCTCCCAAGGTTTTGAAACCAAACAGCGGTGATAAACATTAGAAATAAACGCATAATTTGAAATTATCTTTTGCTTAACTTTTTGTATGCTTCTACATACATCATCAGAAGTGACGGGTAATAGGGCAGAATTTGAATTTAAACATACAGGAACACTAACTTATTAACTATAACAAAAAGGTGACAAAAATAGAATAAAATACAAAATTAATAAAGACGCAGCTTTTCGCTGCTAAGATATTCATTTAAAGACGCTTTAAATTTTTGATCCGCAGTAGTGTCTCTTTTTTCTGCAGTGAGAGTCAGATCACCCTCTTGCTAAGATTTCAAATTATGCGTTTATTTCTGTTTGTTACTGCCGTTTGTGTACTATTTCTTATAAAACTGAGATGGCCGAAGGAAAAGAGTTTTTAAAACCATAAAAAAAAAATTGGCGCAGAAGAGTCTAACGGTTGAAGAGGAATAAAAAACGTTTGCACAAATTAAACTGTTTGACAAGTAATTCGTTTTTCTGGGTAAATGCGGCTGGGTCAATCAAGGTTTCTGGTGACCTAATTACCCACCCCTCCCTAGGTAAGCTCTAGGTTAGAGTTAACCTAAACCCTAGGAGGGGAGGGTGAGTAGTTTACCAGATACCAAGATTGATCCATGTAGCAAGTAAAAAAAGTAACCTAATTGTTTTCTTGTTTGTTTATGTTAGAGGAGTTTTGATGTTTTCAATGCTCTCGATTTGATGGAGAACAAGAAGTTCATGGAACAACTGAAATTTGGCATTGGTGATGGCAACCTGCAGTATTATCTATATAACTGGAAGTGTCCACAGATGGAAGCTGGAAAGGTGAGTTCACGGATTGTTAAATTCCATTTCTATGTTCTTTACAATATTTACATTTTAAAATCAGACACACACTACCTGCGAATAGCTAAGCTAGTCAAGACAGATAGACAAATAATCTTTGATGTTAAATAATCTTAGCTGCTAGTTACTTTGATTAAGGACTAATGCTAAGAACGTCAGGTTTGTTCTCCTCTTGCAGCGATAAAGGAAGATTTCAACCAAGAGTTGATCAAATCACATGTTTTACCAACTCACAGAAACACTGACCCATCGTTGGTCTGATGAAGGGCTAACGCTCGAAACGTCAGCTTTGTACTCTACTTACCGTGAATGAACATTTCAACCAAGAGTTGATTGTATCACGTGTGTTACCTTTTCGCTGAAGCACTTTCATAGTTTTTCGTTCAGCAAGAACTTTGAAAATTGAGGTCACAATTTCAAGGCCCGTGGAGCGACTGTAGAAGTAAGAGTGCTCAATTGATTTCTGTGGGCTCCGGGAGCATGCTCCCGCGGAACAATTTTTGAATTTGTGTTGCTGAATTCAGTATAAATGCATTAAAATTTTTAACCACATATTCGCAAGCATAAGGTTTTGTGCAATACCACATTTTCAAAAAAGAGGCGGGGGACTGAAGACCCCCATCTCTCTCCCTCCGTGGTCCCTGAATTTTATCTGAATCTGACTGTGTAGTGCTTGTTGTGCGTACTCGACTAATAGTAAACTTTTGACTACCAAAACAAACCGCCAATATTCTTATCTCTAATATACTCATCTTACCTTGGAGGTTGTTGGCTGACTGCATCTTGATATGCCTTAATGTGACAGCGCGATGCTTTTAGTGAGTTCATGTATGCCAGTCATGTTGACCCATGTAATATGGTAGTTATGAACATTTTAAACAAGATGAAAGAATCGCATGAAAAGAATTTACACAATTATAAAAAGTTAAAGCATAACTTTATCAGTTTCTGCATTCATCAAAAACGCAAATTTCAACGTTCAGTTTAGCGTTCTAACTTTTTGGTAACGTGAGATGCGTAATCTTTATTACATTGCTCTTTTTCAGGTTGGATTGGTCTTACAGTGATTGAGAGCAACGCTACTTTAGAAGAGAACTTAACTGGATACGTGCAGAATCAGTCGATGGCCACGGAGCCAGCTATTGGGAATGCTTTTTAGCACTTGAATATGCTGTTTCTATACAGCTTACACTGAAAAAAACTTTGAGATGTCGATCATAGCGTAGAGGGGAAGTCAGGCGTCTTCCTTGATGTGCCCTTTATTGGCAGAAGCTCTTGTTTTTAACAAAACATTAAAACTTTAATAATAAGAAATTCAACGCTACACAAACGTTTTCGACAGAGGTAAATTTAACTGCCTTATAGCACTGTTTCAGTGTAATGCCATGGACATTGCGAGAACTTAATTGTCAATTGATCAAGAAAATTAATGCTTTGGTTTTTTACTACTGAAACTAAAAATTTGCTTTAATTTCTAAATAAATAACATTGCGTCCAACAAAAAGTTTACATTCAAATTTGGTTTAATTTTCTAAATAAATAATATTTCGTCATTTTGACGAAATGTTATTTATTCAGAAAGTTAGACCAAATTTGAATGTTCGATCAGACTCTGTTCGAGCCAAACTTTTTGTTTTACGAAATGTTATTTATTCTGAAACTAAAAAAAGAAAACTTAAAGAAATTAAACTCTCGCATATTTACTGATATATACTTCGTTTGTTCTCCTGTAAATCGGTATAGAATCACGTCTCCCGTGAATTTTTCTCTCGTGTTACAAAAAACGTATATATTTCTCTAACGAAAGGTTTTAAAACTCTAGAAACATCAGCTTAGTAGTTTCCAAAGAACAGCGTTGAGCAGCCGAAATTTTGTCTGCCTTTAGTTGAATTCAATACGTGATAAACCTATTAAACCCGCAGATTTTACGGACAAACCATTACCGAGGTTTTTCTAGTAGAAAACTAATTCGTATTTCAAAGTCGAGATATACCGAGATCCGAAGCGTCGAGTTATATATCCAGCGCTAGGCACCGACTCTGAGGGTTATAGTTGTTTTAGTATTTACCAAAAAATAAGATAAAAATTCACCTTATTAAAAAAAAAGAAAAGAAAACAATAGTTTAAACGGTTTTTCTATTTTTTTTCTTTTCCGCGCGCTTCCTGTCATTTTGACTTCCGCTTCAAAATCACATAGTCTTGGATATTGCGATTTACGGGAGCCAATCAGAGCGCACGAAAATGGATATCGGTTGCTAGGTAAATAGTAAAGTGTGATATTGATCACCATATTTGCACCTTTATCCACTCGACGCAAGAAACATTTTTACTTTGCATGGTTTGTATTGCTGTTATTATGCTTTACCTTGTATTGCTGTTATTATGTTTTACCAAGATGCAGTCTAGAAAATGGATTGCGACATGTCGAACTCGAAAGCGCGAAATTTGCATACTAAAATATATGTCGTCTTATTCAAATTTTGACTTGATGCCAACCGTAGTTCCCACATGTACTAGAGTTAAGGGTTTGTCTTGATACTCACAAAAAGCCACAGGGTACCCACGTCTTGCTTTTATTATATCTATTTATAGTAACAGTAAAATGCTGCTGAAGTACCAATCTTTCTGAATCTTAAGCTAAACAATTCTAAAATGTTCTTTTCATGGAAGCTTGCATTAATGCAAATTAAAAAAAAATTCCGGACATTTCAAACCCCGTTTCCTGGATTACAGAGACACAATGTTGCCATTGCCAAACAGTTGTATTATATATAATTAACGTATGGCTTACTTTATCTAATATCTGCAAACGGTTAGAGACCTTCGTGTGTTCTCAGCTAAACTAGGTCCAGTCTCTCAATCTTCTATCGGGTTACTTAAAAGAACCCACACACTTATTAAAAAGAGCAGGGTACTGATCCTGGTGTTGTGGTTTGTCTTCTTCACTGAGGTCATTTGCGTTGTTTCAAATATATATGTGAACCGTTGTTGCAGACTATCTAAAACTTTCAGCTTGGGAAAAAGCTCTGTGTTCGTTTGTAAAGCGCTTAGA
This sequence comes from Zoanthus sansibaricus, assembly GCA_026122405.2. Lineage (NCBI taxonomy): Eukaryota > Metazoa > Cnidaria > Anthozoa > Zoantharia > Zoanthidae > Zoanthus > Zoanthus sansibaricus. The sequence goes on from JAPEIX020001624.1 coordinate 7,072, forward strand.
GCTTTAAGAATAAGCGCTGTATAAAAATCGTTATATTGATATTATGAATGTTATTATTACCTAGTTTTCTTTGCTGGTCACATTAATTAAAAAAAAGCATTTCGGATGTTCAGCTATCATCAACTAAATTCCAAAAAAATTCTTAAAAATAAATACTAGTTATACTGTGACTGTATTTGATTGGCTACTGTTTAATCATCGCCGTAAGAAGCTGACATTCCCAGCTTCAAACCCTTCGTCATAGCAACATAGAAGAAAGAAGTGTACAGAAGTCTTTTACTGCAGTGGGCAAACATTTTTTATCTACGGGCCATTCTTCTGACACCAAGGAATATGCAATTCTTGCAACAGAAAGTGATAGATTAAGGAGAAAAATCAAAAAGTGATCTATACTTACCAACAAGCGCCGCCACTCAATAGGGACAGCGGTTACGATTTGCTTCCAAAATACAGTTACTTGTTATCATGCAACTCAATAAAACGTGAAATCACTTGACTGTGTGATAGAGTCGAGAGCTTGTGGATTTTAATCTCGAACAGATATTTTATTTTTATTATTAATTATAAATAGCTTTAATAAATAATTAACTAATCTAGTAATTGTTTACTGTGACAGACGTGCCTACCAATTATCGATGACCTTAGCCGATCATCCGTGAGACCGCGTCACTGGAAGCAGCTTGTTCGTCTGACAGGAGTTAACCTGCAAATAACCAATGATGGACTAACAAAAATGACCCTTGGACAGCTATTGGAACTGGGCTTACAGAGTTAGTGAAAGTTTTATTCGCACCGAAATACTTTTATTATTCTTTTGCATAATTGATATATAATCTTACTAGAAAAGATAACATTATAAAATAATATTAAGGTTTAACAATCTTTCATTAGACCACTTTGTTGTACATGTGGTCCTCAAGAAACTACAAGTTGTTGGTTTTGAAACTTAGGGCTGAATTATCAGATGATGATACTATACAAAGCCCGAAGTTAACTTTTGAGATAAGCCGCCTTGGTTATAACCTTGCAGGTTCTATAATTTAGGTGTTAAAAAATTAGATGCCCTACCTATCCATCCTCCAAAAACATAATTTATAATAAAACTGTTTTGTAATGATGTTATTCAGTTATACTGTAACGATATGCAAATTGCAAAGTTAACTTAGCCCAACTCTGTTGCAACAATGCATTTTCTGTAATTTAGGCGTCCATAAAAATAGATGCTCTATCAATCAGTCCTCCTAAAGCATTTTAATTCACAACATTATAGTGATATTATTTAGATATAATGATACTATGCAAAGCCGGAAGTTGACTTTTGACATAGACAATCTTGGTTACGACCTTGTGAGGTTCTATAATTTAGGCGTCAAAAAAATGCCTTACCCATCCATCCTCAGAAACATTTTTGTAATTTATAATATTGTAATATCGTATCGTACAATGTTGTAATATCCGTGTTTACTATCTACTATGAAACCGATATCCGTTTTCGCGCACTCTGATTGGCTCCCGTAACGCGCGATATCCAAGATTAGTATTAACCTAGTAGGTGAATAGCACTTTCCGCGTGCTCTGATTGGTTCATCAAACACCGGATATCCTGCACTATTTACCTCGGTCACTCAACCGTGAAAAAAAATGATTACGTACGCTTTCCGTTTTGCTCCAGTTTCTGAAGAAGAAATTCATAAAGTTAATGAGAAAGGAACTCCTTTAAACACAAAAAACGGCAGCAAAAAGTGGTGTTTCAGTGTTTAATGTAAAGTTTTTATTCGCTTAAAATCAACAGCACAGCAGTTTCTATTGTTTACTAAATTTACGATATTTGTTTACAAACGTTTCTACTCATGCGAGGCCATGTAAACACAACATAAAACAAAAAATACAAACTCCAACTTCTTCGAAATCCAACATGGCCAGCAGCTGTTGAATTGACTCCTTCCCGTCCGCACTTTCAACAACTGCAGTTTTTAATTCAACATAAATCTTTCAAGTTCAAGCGACTGAAAGTAATTAGTTCAGGGCGTGATTGCTCATTTTGCATTACCTGGTAATTTTGTTTTTCAAGTAATTTCCTTAAGCCTGGTCCTCATTACGACATAAAACTCGTTATGGTTGTGCTTATGCTTATGCTTATGCTTATGTCGTAGTGAGGACCAGGCCTTTAATTAATGAATTCTTTTTCCAATTCAATGTGACTTTGACCGAGTTCAGTCATGTGATCATAAGTTCACGCGTTACGGAAGACTGGTTGTGAAACTTGTTTCTGCCTAGATTTTTAAAATTTCTCGAAATAAACTGATTTTAAAAAAGTGCTATTCACCTGCTAGGTTAATACTAAAACAATAATCCCCCTCAGTGTCGGTGCCTAGCGAAAGATATTTACCGAGCGGCTCGGTAAATATCCATTACTAGTCACCTGTACTTCTGGGGATAATTGTTAAATAATTCATGCAATTTCATTGTTTCACGATAACATAATTTTACTTTAATACTGGTCAAGAAAATACTGATTAATGTGCAGGATCGTTTTTACAAAAAAAAAAATGGATATATAGCTTTTATTTTGTCATTAATGTATTTGTTACGACCATATCCAAACTTAAAATCTAGCAATCAAGTGCTTAATGGCGTAGATTAGAAATACAACAGCACATTGGAGTACATATAGTTTTTATTAGCTATTGACTTATACAACAAAACCTGCCTAGAATATCTTAGACACAAATCTTACCTTATTTTATCTTAACGATTCATTTTTACTCTAACAAAGTTATACCATAGCTAGCTAGCTAATTCCTTTACGAGCCTAGTGGCCCATGGAGCCGGCGCTTATCTCCGGTTTTTGTAGTGTTAAGCGGATGAGAATCTTTGACTCCCCCTGGAAGGGACACTAATCCATCGCAGGTTAGCTCCCAGCTAACGCCGGTACTCATTTACCTACCCTGGAAGGATGGAAAGCTTGAGTTGGCTTAGTAGGAAAAGAAGGTCACACAAATATTCGAATCTCGGCAAACTGCCGGGACTGAACTGGGGACCTTGTGGTTGGAAAGCAGAGATCTTACCAACTGCGCCAACCACGTCTGCCCAGCCATTAGACTATCTGAGTGGAAAACTTAGTTTCGAGCCCTGGAATTCTTTAATGTGAAACTTTGTTGTATAGATTTTATTTTTAGTACAAAGACACATTTCAGGGGGCTTTGTAAGATACTTAAGCAACACTTGCTCAACGTGGCAGGACTGAAGAAATACTTGTTAAATACATATAATTATTTACTTATTTTTTTTTACCTTCTCCACAGTGCCTTCCTGGAAACATCGGCCAAAGCAAAAATAAATGTCAATGAAATTTTTTATGATCTAGTCAGGCAAATCAACAGAAAAACGCCAGAGACAAAGAGAAAGAAGAAAAAGAGAGGGTGTATCATTTTATAAATAATCATCTGATTACGAAGTCGAACTTCTTTATGATTCACACTAACCATAACTACTACATTGTAGGAGAAGGCTACTATTCTGTGACAGAATCAATCATTACATTTAATTTATTCTGTAGATTCAGCATAACTTAACTCTATTGAACTAAAGCTGAACAATTAGTACAATTATTATGCCATTTGGTAATACGCGAGAGATTGTAAGTGTTTTATTTTACAACACTAAAACTATTCAAGGTTCATTTATTCAAGTTTAAGATTAAATTTTTTTCACCAGTTTTGCATGAGTCTGTGTTTTTGGTTTCAATATAAATTTTGAATCTGGCCGACATTGTAATCGTAAAAAATGTTTTGAAACAAAACTTTGATGTACTGAGAGTAACTTAATATTCAGATATTACTATCAGGCAGTATCATATGAGTGGCAAAGTGTTTCAAATACTTGTACTCTCTTTTTACCACAAGCAGTTTAGAATGCTGTCCCTTTCTCATTATTTTTTATTGCTAAGAACTGTTTAGAATTGTGTTAGTAGTCATGTTGTCCCTACTAATTTTGATAAAGGTTTAGAGAGTCTTTAAGATGGCATGAATCATACTACTTACACCTTAGTTTTTACACAAGTCTGTTTATCTATGTGTATTTGATTGTATGGGATTCGTTTTATAAGCATGCATCTAAGAAAATTTTAAAGCTTTTACCTAAGTACTAATCAATATTCATTGCTTTATGGTTTTATAACTCTAAAGTTATGTTATAAACAAACAGTAACATTTAGTTTTTAACAGCTAATGTTAGAAATGAAAGTTAATGTTTGTTAGTTTGTCTTTGTCTAGTTGACTTTTTTTAGTTTTGAGAAAATTTTATTAATCAATAAGGTCAGACCAAATGAATGTGCTGGGGCACGGATCTGGCCAACCCTTATTTTTTCCAAATGCAAAAAAAAGTGTGATCGTTCAATTTTTATTTCAGTTTTTTGGACTTTTGTTTGTGCAAGTAAAAAACATAGACAAGCATATGTCAAAACAACTTTGTTCTTGTGACTATAAACATTCAAAATATTTTGCCTATTCTTTCTATCCCTTGCTTATTAAAATTATACAAGTATTCTTAACTTAGAGTAACGTTGAAATTTCAGTGTTTTGACACATGGCATGACACGACCGACCGATCCGAATTATTTTGAAAAACATCCGTGCCCTAACAAATCAATTTGGTTTTTCCTAAATTGGCAACACAAAAACTTTTTATGAAATTTGAGTTCACACCATCTTGGTTATAAAAAAAAACAGTTTTCTTTTTACACTTTCTAGGAACTGATGTTCCTAGATATGCGATCCCGATACATGTTTTCATTCATTTATAGTTTCGATAAATTCCTGAACATCTGACACTCCTTCTATAGAAATCTGATGAAAGAATGTACAGGACCAATCTTGTTGGTCAATTTAGTTTTCCGACTCCAATTTACAAAAAGAAATTTGTATCATAGAAAGTGTGTCAAACGTTTTACAAATATTGAGTGCCTGTTGCAAGCTCAACTGTCATTGTAGAGAAAAATGTGTGGCATTTTATGTGGTTTTGAAATTCCAAAAAGAAATATGATTGAACACATATGTAGATTTTTAGTGCACAATATCACATTTCTTACTGTACGTCTCAAATACTAAAAGCTTCTGTATGTTTTATTTGTAATTAGAATTTAACTATTGTTGGTAACAAAGTTTCTGCTTGATGGTTAACAAAAAACTTAATGTTAATTCACTTATGTTTAGAACTGCAAATAAAATTGTGTTTTTTTCTATTTTGGCTTAGATCTGAGATTACTAAATCCACTTTTTTCGTCATTAGAATAATGCAATAAATTTTAGTGTAGTGTGACATTGCATTGACAGAAAATAGTCCTGTTAATAAGTCAGGGTTTTATTTGAGATAAAAGCAGAAAGAAATGTGGTATGTTAAGTGTTTAAAATATCTTAACTCAATAAATAACACCTCAATATTGTTCTAAGAAAGTTCTTTATTTCTCATATTCCCTTCATTGGCTTTAATGAAGAGAAGAGTTATAATTTTAATCTTTCACATTATATTTTATTTGATAATTTCTTGCAATCATTCTCAGATGTACTGCACTTTATTAGTTTTAGTGACCGTTAGTACTCCTGGATGCCAGAGAAATAAATTTAGTTCAACTGGCACCGGTTATGTGTAAATAATTAAATTGTGATAAAATATTACGTCCGTTGATGTTATCATTATTATGGCGAATGAACGCATTGTTTACAATGTGCATGCGTCTTAGCATACAGCCAAAGGTCACAAATGGAATGCTGTTTCGCTGTTTCTATAGAAGCGGCGTGTAAAATCCATATCATAAAGCATATAAAGAAGCATTAGCCGTGTATTACACTGATAAAACACTCCGGACACACGAGCCGTAGGCGAGTTATTTTTTACATTTCCCACGTGTTCTCAAATGTCCGGAGTGTTTTATCAGTGTAATACACGGCTTAGGCTTTTAGCCGCTAGTAGAAACAACAAAGCACACAGATAGACAAACTGACGCAATTTAATTCTCGACAGTTTTCGCTTCTTGTTTATTTGATAAATTACTCTCGTCTTCAAAACTTTCTGCTGCTTTGCAGAGAAC